>WURV02167542.1:0-14754 GCA_011762755.2 Epimenia babai
TCATGTAAAGTGTGTTTGACAGCTCTGCTAATAAGTACACTTTAAACAAATAAATTTCATTTCATTTTCATTTCATAGGTGATTTTCCCCCACCCCTTATATGAGTGAAGCTAATCAAATTGTTGTGTTAACCACATAGGCTAGCTTTGTAAAGGGCCATGGATGAAATTGGCCTACACAACGATTTACTCGGTAATCAGCCTATAAATAAATAAATAATTCCCAAGATTTCGGCGCAGTAATACAGATAAGGGAATATTAATGTGAAGTACAAAATTTTTAAGCTATGAGCTGGAAGTAGATATGTACAGTGATAAATTATTGACAAGTTACGGGAAATTTTTCCCCAAATATTTTTGATAATATACCCAGGATAACTGGATATCATCTACGATATCGCCCAAATATTTGGTAAATTATACTTGTTCTATTGTGATGCTGTTAATGATGAATCCAACTTTGTTTACTCTCTTTTTACAGCCAAATATGATAAAATTTGTTTTGTAAACATGTCAATATTCAGGTATGTTAACAATGTTAGATTATATCACTACTGACTCTGTAAATAATTTTTATACACACGAAAAATTCTGTTATCTCCAGAAAACCACAAATGTGACCCCCCAATCTTGCCGTAGCCTTGTTGTTTACTTGAGAACAACAACATGATCGTTGAACAATGTAGCCACCACCTTTTATTTTGTTGTTAAAATGACATATATGATTCGAGTTTTATTGTCTGTATTAGTGAACTTAGTGACATGATGAAATCTTCTTGGCATAATTAATTAAGGTATTATATCGCTATGGTAATTAGTATAATATTAGTGACCATATCCTATCCCTTATCTGCAATAACTAAATCATATATTTAATATTTAATCATAGAGAGACGAGACTTAATGTGATTTGAAGATAAGCTACCTATCGCGAGCATTCCTAGCATTATTGATATGATCACTATGTGTCATTGATTTTTTACAGGTGCTTCCATTGGCTGCGTCTGCCCTCAGTGGGATTTTACCTGCGTAGCAGTCGTATCCGCTGATACCAAAAGGCACGGTCGTGTGATTAGAGATGCTCCTATCGTCATATACGTTTAATCTTTCATGTCGTGACTATTATATCGACATGTGTAACTACGTTATCTTTGGATCAAAGTTGAAGCCTTAGAGGATTCATTCCGGAACTTATTACATAGTTAACATGTAAAATCTTCCGAATAATGTAAAGTTTCTATGTTGAGATAGAGACCGCGTTAACTTGGACTTGTAAAAAGCAAATACCAACGTGCATCTTCCAGTATGATAAAATGTTTTAAACACAGAACATCATGGGTGCGTATTTCAGTGTTTGTGGCGATAGTCGTCATTGGATATATTGTTATTATTATCAACAATATTCTAAAGGACGATGATGTCAAAATGAGCGATGTTTTTGACCGTTCCTCGCAAAAGTCAGTTCGAGAAGTTGAAACATCCGTGAATCGAGTACTGATACGTAAGCTTCTAAATTCGTCGAACTCACCGGAGTATCCGCCTGATTTATTTTCGTTGGAAGAACGACGTAAAGGCGCGATTTTGCTACATGTTATAGGCATGGTTTATATGTTTCTTGCACTGGCGATTGTCTGCGACGAGTTTTTCATACCGGCTCTCGGAGTTATCATCGACGTGTTGAACATTTCGGAAGATGTAGCGGGAGCGACATTCATGGCCGCCGGCGGCAGCGCTCCTGAACTATTCACCAGTTTTATCGGTCTGTTCGCCGCTAAAAACAACATCGGCATCGGAACTATCGTCGGATCGGCTGTTTTCAATATTCTATTTGTGATTTCTATGTGCGCAATCGTCAGCAAGATAGAATTAAAACTGACGTGGTGGCCTTTGTTTAGAGATATGTCATTTTACTGTTTACATCTTTTGATTTTAATATTTTTCTACATAGACAATAAGATAGAGTGGTACGAGTCGACTGTGTTATTAATATGTTACGTCGCGTACGTGGTTTTTATGAAATTTAACGAAAGAGTGTCGCGTTTTATCAAACACATTTTATATCGTCGATGTAGCAAAGTGAATGTGGGTGTGTCGCCGATACAGACGAAATTGGTAAGTATACATCATAGATTCGTTCCTCTTTTTACTGTATTTATATTCCAAATGGATTTCACCGTGTCAGTCAATTTTGTCACCATTAACATCATTCGGGCAAACCAATATGATAATATATACACACACCCACACATACATACACAAACACAAACGCACAATTCTGGCTTCTGTCAGTCCTTTCATTATTGCTATCAATAGGGTCTTTTCCTTAATAATCTAGCAACATATGAAGATATAAAATAATATGAGACATTGGGCCACCATCCATACTTGCGAGGACTTGATTTATTAGTTATAGTATATCCCAGTTTCCATCCAATATAAAAACCAAATACAGCCTTTTCTTTAATCCTTAGCACTCTGTTGTCACAGAATTGTATTGCTAGAGCAATGTGATGTGGATTGGTCATTGTGGTAAGGGTTAATCCTTACTTTAAAGTAACTAATATATTAGTCTTAACACTAAAACTAAGTTACAGTTACAGTATAGTAAAATTTTTCTTAGAATATTTTCCTATTATTTTTGTTTCATTCTAATTTTTGTATTATAAATTTGTGTATAAATCTAATTATAACTGTACGATCAACATCAAAATAATACAGGCTATCGTTCTAGATGGCATTTAACCCTGTCGGGGCTATGACCCATAACCTTATCATGAACCCCAAACATGCTCAGCCACCTGAGTAACCAGGACAAAGTTCTAATATAAAGACTTGGCAAGGATAGAACAATAAATTGAGTAGTTAAAGTAAAAAAAGGGAGCATTAGTAATGAAAAATCGTAAATAAAAAGGAAAAATTAAATTTTGGCGGTTTAGATACACACACATTGATCTGGTAAAATTAACATACTTTGTGTTTACTTAATATAAAATATGTTTGAGTAGTAGCTATAGCAGTAGTAAATCAAAATAATAACACTATCTCAGCTGTTTAAGGGTTAAACATTGCTCGATTTTTCCCTATATTGATAAAATAATTTTTTATTGCGATGATCTGAAAGTAGAAATAAGCGAGAAATTTGTCAGCAGCGTCTGGTGTAGTAGCTACTCCTTACACAAGTTGAAGCCTCTCTGTCTATTCCAGTTGTTTAAACTGGTCATGTGAAAGGAATAGGTTCTGGCTGCATCAATTACAGATTTTTCAGTATTTTTTTCTGGATATATAGATTATATTTTATTTTTGTAGGGATAAGATGTCATGACAATAGTGTGCGGATAAAAATCACAATTTTAATTTCTTTGTTCATCAAAGGATGGAAAGGGTTCCACAAGAAGTGGCAAGTTCACTCGGAGTGGGGTGATTGAACTCTTGATCCACGCAATAGACCCGTTAACAGAGGGTAAGTTAGTAATGTGATACTCACATGTAAGATGTACTGTTTATATACCACATCAGAAAATAACACGTGCAGTTTTCCACACAATACGTCAAGAAGTTTTTCCAAGCAATATGTCAAAAAGTTATTCCAAACAATATGTAAAGAAGTTTTTCCAAACAATACATCAAGAAATTTTTCCAAGCAATATGTCAAAAAGTTTTTCCAAACAACATGTCAAGAAGTTTTTCCAAACAATACGTCAAGAAGTTTTTCCAAGCAATATGTCAAGAAGTTTTTCCAAGCAATATGTCAAAAAGTTTTCCCAAACAATATGTCAATAAGTTTTTCTAAACAATACTTCAAGAATTTTTTCCAAACAATACATCAAGAAGTTCCTCTAAACAATATATCAAGAAGTTTTTCTGAACAATACGTCAAGAAGTTATTCCAAACAATACGTCAAGTTTTTCTAAATATGTCAAGAAGTTTTTCTGAACAATACGTCAAGAAGTTTTTCTAAACAATATGTCAAGAAGTTTTTCCAAACAATATGTCAAGAAGTTTTTCTGAACAATACGTCAAGAAGTTTTTCTAAACATTATGTCAAGAAGTTTTTCCAAACAATATGTCAAGTTTTTCCAAACAATACATCAAGAAGTTTTTCCAAACAATACGTCAAGAAGTTTTTCTGAACAATATGTCAAGAAGTTTTTCCAAACAATATGTCAAAAAGTTTTTCCAAACAATACGTCAAGAAGTTTTTCCGAACAATATGTCAAGAAGTTTTTCTGAACAATATGTCAAGAAGTTTTTCTAAACAATATGTCAAGAAGTTTTTCTGAACAATACATCAAGAATTTTTTCAAAACAATACATCAAGAAGTTTTTCCAAACAATATGTCAAAAAGTTTTTCTAAACAACATGTCAAGAAGTTTTTCCAAACAATACATCAAGAAGTTTTTCCAAACAATATGTCAAGAAGTTTTTCCAAACAATACGTCAAGAAGTTTTTATAAACAATGCATCAAGAAGTTTTTCTAAACAATACATCAGGAAGTTTTTCCAAACAATATGTCAAAAAGTTTTTCTAAACAATACGTCAAGAAGTTTTTCTAAACAATATGTCAAGAAGTTTTTCTAAACAATACATCAAGAATCATCTTACATTTTTACTTTCCATGTATTACACATGCTACCAAGGATTAATTTGCTGAATTTTCTGATTCATAATCCACAAACTCCGACAGAATTATCGAGATAAAGTACCTCGTCCCAAGGATAAAGTGGTAGAAATGCGATAAGTGTTGTGCAGGATGTGAACTGTCCAGAATATGTTTCATGCCAGCACTGTTCCAACTTACTTTTATGATGAAATTATGTAATATACAAAAGGAGGATAAGGCCCTTATATAGTTGGTGACCTAGTGAGGAGCCAATAACCAAGGTAATCATTGTGCATGTCATACTTGTCTCCTCACAGAGCTAGCCTAACATATTCACCCATTTTTATATGAAGGGGGAAATATACTGAAAACCACTTAATCTGGCCGAACAGTTGACCTTTGACCCTCATGTCATTGATTTCAAATCCCAACAGAAGCGTTCATATGTCTTAAACTCTGCTAACTCTGTGAAAGTTGGTGATTATTTACAAGGAGATGACAGTCCAGCGTCAAAAGGTAAGATGTCCTACTTCCCAACACCGCAATGGCTCCCCAAAACCCTTCACTGGGCAAAGAAGCTCTAAGGCATTTTCTGCCAGAAAAACCGCTACTGGTTCTTTAACAGAATGGGTACCAGTCCAGGATCTTCTGAGTTTCAGTTAACTCGTATGTCATCAGTTCAATATGTCTTTAGCCGGTTTTTTCTATCTTTGCAGCCCACATTCGCATAAAACTCGCGCGTATCAAGGAAATTGGACAAAACCTTCAAGGAAGCAGTGTTGCTACTACGACATCCATCTGCATGATGGACAGCCACAGCCCTAGCCCACAGAATGATGTCAAGAAGACTGCCAACGGCAACATCAATGGAAACAGCATCCCTACTGTAAATACAAACGAAAATGTCAACGTGAATATAAATACCATATCCGACGGGAACTCGAATATTGCTACCCTTTCTAATGGCAAGAGTGACTTCAATGTTTCAACCGATGATATTCAGAGTATCTCGAATGGCATGGTCCCACCAATTTACAATAATAGCCAGCAATTCTCCTACCAATGGAATCAGTCAAGTAATAATGATACTAAATCGTCTCCCTTGTCAAATGACAGCAACCAAAACATTACGGACAATGTTTCTAACAGTCACAGTATGGAAAATCATATGGAACACAGAAGAGCCAGTGTCAGCAGTTTGGAGGTTGGTATGAATATATATATATATATATATATATAAATTTGAAATTATATGTAAACATTCTATTTGTGTGGATTCACGTCTAATTATTTAGAAAGAGGCTGATTAGCAAGGTAATCATTGTGTAGGCCGCCATTCTTGCCCCTTTCACAAGCTAGCCCATGTGGTTAACATGACAAAAATGACAAAAGAGATAGGCTTCAGTTATAAGACGTGGGGAAAACACCGTAGTGAAGACCACCAAGCCTAGTCTGAAAAACTGCACTGAAAACCACCAAGTCTAGGCTGGAACACCATAGTGAAGACCACCAAGTCTAGGCTGAAACACCATAGTGAAGACCACCAAGTCTAGTCTGAAACACCGTAGTGAAGACCACCAAGTGTAGGCTGAAACGCCATAGTGAAGACCACCAAGTCTAGTCTGAAACACCGGAGAGAAGACCACCAAGTCTAGGCTGAAACACCGTAGTGAAGACCACCAAGTCTAGTCTGGAACACCGGAGAGAAGAGCACCGAGTCTAGTCTGAAACACCGGAGTGAAGACCACCAAGTCTAGGCTGAAACACCGGAGTAAAGACCACCAAGTCTAGGCTGAAACACCGGAGTGAAGACCACCAAGTCTAGGCTGAAACACCGGAGTGAAGACCACCAAGTCTAGTCTGAAACACCGGAGTGCAGACCACCAAATCTAGTGCATCTGTTCCACTGGTTACAAACACCAGCAGATAGCCTACATGTCACACACTCAGCTAAACGTGTGATAGTTAATAATTATTTATTATCAGAGGTAAGTGCTATCCAGAAAGTATCTGAAACACAATTATGTGGGAAGGAAGTAGTCCTTAGATAACCACATCGGACAGATGGGGTTGCAAGGGCTCCATTCAAGGCCAATGTTGTCCAAATCTGGCCAAAACAATTCAAAATGAACAACAAAATGAAAGAAGAAATTTATTTCAGTAATATATATGATAATGCTTTTCACATAAGATATTGACATTGGGTTTTTGTCATTCATTATTAAAATCCAGAAAAAATTCTGTGACACCTGTATCCGGATATAAGGATGACCATAAAACTCTCGGTGACCGTGGACCTCTATCAAGGCACTCATTCCTTCGTGCGTTCTGAAACTATTCATTAATCAAATTCCTGGATCGAGGCGATGATCCGATAATCACGAATCATCTTAACCACGGACATCTCATCATCATCATCATCCGCTCATCCGTCATTCTGAATTTCCCAGAAATTCTATAACTTGCTTAACGATGAGAACGAATGAGTGTCGGCTATATTTTTGGTGGAGGTAATAATAGATAATTGTGTAGAGGTATTTTGTTGATTATCCATGGATGACGTACATGTCGGAGTACGGGCGATGGGAAGTTAACGATTATATAGCTATACATATCTCGTGTGACATTTGAAGTATTGAAGGATGCAGCCTGGTGACGCAGGCTGGTATCACCCATCACCGCCAATATGTTATTACTGTTACCAAGGAAGTGTTGGCAAATACAGCCACTTCCTGTATACGTGCGACTTTTCGTTATTGTCATTGAGACTGCCAATACGCCGTCCAAATACATACACATGTGGACAGTCATCGTGAGGTAAATGGTAAACGGCGTTGCCTGTACATGCTCCAGAAATGATCGCACGAAACACGTATCTATAATACACGATACGTTGTGTGAGGATCCACATGATGTTTTTGCAGACATGAATAAACCTAGCGCGTGCATGCGGAAATCTTTTGATGTTAGCCAATCAATGCTCACACGAGTTAGTTAGGGTTAGGATGATTACCAAGGTAGTCATTGTGGAAGCCATTCTTGGTTACCGCGATAAATGGATTGGATAAAGTTGTAAGAAGGCAGGTAAAAACACCTCTTACTGGAAAGCCAACTGAGATCAGGCAGACAGTCGATGTTTGTCGATTCATGCCCCTCGTTGCAACACATACGTATGTCGCAGACTTCACTGCAACAAACGAAATTTGTGGCCATACACCAGAATCGTCAATAAACAATTTCAGACTGCAGTGATTCCTTGCAAACTCTTTAAATCATCAAAGGGAGATAAACTTTATATAGATGAATTGGGGCAGTTAGCGTAGTGATTAGAGTGATGAAATCCTAGAAATCCTGGGGCCCCTGGTTCATTTCCCACTCAAGCCAGTATACTAGCCATGGCGTTTTTCGGGCAGAAAATGCCTTGAACCCCTGTGCACATGGAGATCTGGGCACTCCTTGCAGTGTGGTTCTGTTATGGCTCTTACCCTCTGATGTGGCTGCGCTTCAGATGCTCAGTCGATGGTCTCTATGTCACTTACTTCCTCAATTATTTGCTCAGACTCAGTGGGTTTTTGACAGTAGGTGTTTTTCCACTGCCCTCATAGGCGAGGCTAATCCGTTTGTCATGTTCACGACACAGGCCCTCATTGTAAAGGGTCATGAATGGCCTACGCAATGATTACCTCGGTAATCAGCTTATTGCTAACTAACTATATAAATTTCGTATCAATTAAAGGTGATTTCTTTTCTATAGAAAATGTAGCCACTTAAGCTACAGTCTGCATGAAACATATTTCGATAACAAGGTCACCTTTAACCCTTCGCACTCTGTTGTCACAGAATTGTATTGCAATAGTAATGTGATATACAGACACCAGTGTTGTAAGGGTATGGCCACTGTTTGTGGCTGGTGTTTGGAGAGTATACTACACAATTAATCATGCCTCAAGTTACAAAAATTGCACACAGTTAGCCAAATTTTCACTCTGAACCCGTCCTCGACCTTCTACATGCAACAAATAAATACTTAGTGACAGGTAAATTTTAGCCGCTGTCTCATCGCCAAGTTCATCGCGGTCATATCCTCACAAATGTATCACTCATTACCCACTCGGTTTTGGTCACATTTCTGCATCCAATCAACTCGCTGAAGGCTGCTTGTATTGATTAGAGTCATTAAAGGATTCCAGTTCTATAGACGCTAATTGGAGCTATCTATCGATAAAGACTTCGTGTCGCATTCCTTGACATGACTGGGTGTCACACGGTGCAATCGGGTAATCGCCATGGGGATGTTAATCCTGCGCTTCAGGAGTCATGCAAGATCTACGTAATACCATGGACCTGCGCAATTACGCCAAAATTATGTAATAACCATGAATACCCTTATGTCAGGAAGATATAAAATTATGTATTATAATAAAATTCATTATACATAAGCAATTATTCTATCGAATAGTGCCATATTAGTTGGATTCATAACTCAATGAACAGGACAATTGACAGATATCACTGAATCACATTGTAGAATGTAGTATTGTAATCATGTAGTGTAGATGATAGAGTATAGATGATATACTATAGAATCATGTATGTGGTATAGATGATTTAGTATGGTACCACTTATCGAGCATTATAGCTTACATCTTCCTTCAGCTGAAATGAATGATATATGAATCAATATTCACTCATATAAAATTACTAAATCATACAATGTGAACTGTGATATAGCACAAAATGGAAGAAATCAATAGGGCTATCATGCTCTTAGCTTCTCCAGCATTTACACATTTTTTAAATTTTTTGGGGGATTAAATGAGTTCTATGAGACACTATAATTTTCACTATTACTATCACATATTATCACTGTTGCTATTACATATTATCACTGTTACTATGACATATTATCACTGTTACCATCACATATTATCACTGTTACTATCACATATTACAACTGTTACTATCACATATTATCACTATTACTATCACATATTACAACTGTTACTATCGCATATTATCACTGTTACTATCACATATTACTAATGTTACTATCACATATCATCAGCACTAGCGGTTTGAAACAGTTTATCATGCAAGTGTTCAAATCTGTAGACACCAGGGGTTCCCCTACACTGTCCACTAGTTGAAATTAGCAGCATTTTTGATTTAACATATTGAGAAGGATTTGCTATAAAGTGGCTTATTGTGAATTTCATGAAAACATTATTTTGTGACTTGCAGTAGTTTAAATTGATGCATGTTGATTCACGCTGGGCTATTACCAACAAAGCCTGCCTAAAAGATACCATACCTGTTTTTAGTACCGAAATATTTTGCATTTAAATTATTTCTCCAATGTAGGAATTAAAGCATTTTCACGGTATTTCAAAATTATGATGTACCAACTTCCTCTTAACTAAATACTTGCTTGAGATTTCACGCAAGGTTATTTGTGAGTCCATTATCATTATATAATTATTTAAGAAAAACCATAAATCAATTGTCTATAGTAAAAGTTTATACTATAAAAGCAACATGATATAGCTCATGGATATTTGTTATGGCAGGCTCCCTCAGCAAGTGATGAAGAGAAGCCTTTAAACTTGATATTTGTTATGGCAGGCTCCCTCAGCGAGTGATGAAGAGAAGTCTCTAAACTTGATATTTGTTATGGCAGGCTCCCTCAGCAAGTGATGAAGAGAAGCCTCTAAACTTGATATTTGTTATGGCAGGCTCCCTCAGCAAGTGATGGAAAGCCTCTAAACTTGATATTTATCATGACAGGCTCCCTCAGCAAGTGATGAAGGGAAGCCTCTAAACTTAATATTTATCATGACAGGCTCCCTCAGCAAGTGATGAAGAGAAACCTATAAACTTGATATTTGTTATGGCAGGCTCCCTCAACAAGTGATGAAGGGAAACCTCTAAACTTGATATTTGTTATGGCAGGCTCCCTCAGCAAGTGATGAAGAGAAGCCTCTAAACTTGATATTTATCATGGCGGGCTCCTTCAGCAAGTGATGAAGAGAAACCTCTAAACTTGATATTTGTTATGGCAGGCTCCCTCAGCAAGTGATGAAGAGAAGCCTCTGAACTTGACATGGCCGGTCGCTTGGCGAAAACGTATTATGTACATCATTGTAGCTCCAATAATCTTCCCGCTTTACATCACCCTGCCGGATGTTCGAGTCAAGGTACGTGCGTTACTCTATACTTGAAAGATTATTGAAATTTAGAGTTTTGATTAAAATTTTAACTTTTAAGGGTCGCATTTTGTCATTTCATTGCAACAATTTTTCAATGATACAGAAATATTATGATTTGAAATGGTGTTAAAACATCGTTGATCAAATCAATTCTTGAATAACGTATAGTTACCTGTTAACCCTCAACGCTCTGTTGTTACAGAATTATGTTGCTGTAGTAATATGATAGATATCAGAGAAGTAAGGATTAACGCAAATACAAGTTGTTGATCATGAATAGTAAGAATTCTTGAGGTTTTCTCAATACTATGATGTCAGTCATCTTATTGGGACGAAGAGTAGTTAAAACTGAGAAAGTTGTTAGAACGCCGGCCTGCGAACCAGACGAACCAGCCGGTGAAGTTTCAAAGTCTCCTGACAATCGCGAGTGTTTTTCCACGTTGTATCCTCCCTCTGGGCAAAAAACTTTATTCAAATTTGAATTTATTCCAGGCTGACCTAATGATAAATTAGTGCCATTAAAATTTATAAATGCCGCCGACAGTGAAGATGTTTGGAGAAAGTGAATAATACAGGGGTGTATTCCACAATGACTAATAAAGCGATTTGAAAGTGCAATAAGACGTCAGACTCGAGCAATTAGCTCAGTGATGCTGTCTATAAAGAAAATCCCCATCACTGGCAAGATTCGACCTTCTTCTTTAGAAACTGCTACTTTAAATAATGTCTCAAATTTAATTTTGAATAGTATTCATAAAATAAAAGAAAGTATTATACCATAGACGGGCCATATTGAAAATATTATTAAATGATTGAATTATGTAAAATGTCCAAATGTAGTTCCTTATTATATTTAACAGTATTAATTTAACGGGGTTCCCTGCATCATCGTAAATTGTTAATGGTAGTTTTCATATTTTTTGTTTAATTCCTTGAATATTATAATAGTAATTAATTATGTTTTACCCATCTAAACGGAAGACCACATATCGATTCCCCATCTGGCCTGTATGAAACATTTTTTCGAGAAAGATTGTGTTAAAGTTTAAACTTATCTGCTGATGGGGGAGTCTTAACAGCCTTTGAAGTGTGGTTTTGAAAGTGTAGCAGCTATCTTCCAACATTACTGTGTTACTTTGGAGGGTGTGTAGGGTTTCATCCCCTCCCCACTATTTACTCCCTGACAGTTAACAACATGGACGACAACGAAGGTCAACTGTCTGCCAGACTTGATTCTCACATTATTTTCCCCACCAAAGTTTCTAAACCTAATCCATTTGCCATGCTATCCCCAGGGTAGTAAACAGCCAATAACCTTGAGAATGGGTTTATGCCAAACTCGCAAGCTTCAACAGATATTAAAGTTTCTTCTGATTAACGTCAACTATCAACGGGACATACCGGTGGTGTTACAGTATTTAATATTATTATTATGAGTATTATTATTATAGCAGTACTATGATGGCTGAGTAAGACGGGTGAAGCAAACACTTGTCAATCATGTGTCAATAGATGGTTCTCAGAGAAGATTGCCATATTAATGGCATACAGAACCCTAGAATCTCACTATAATGATATCAGTAGCTCCCGGGAATCCATCACTTATGTCAACACGTCAAAGATTACCGACCTGCCAATCATTTGCTAGAGTTGATAAAGCTATAATCTTTATCCCTTTTCTAATGCCGTAGAATGCAGCTGTGTTTTTGCATTTTAAAGTTCCCAACCAAGGTCATGGCTATATTAAATGAATTATAATCCTTCCTGTCTTGATGGATGATGTAATTGTTTTCCCGTGCATTCGATAAAAAGAATAAAATGATTCATGTCTAACAGACGGCTGCCGTTTGTCGAAGCTTTAATGGTGTGACCTTGACGATATCGAGCAATATAAAATAGTCAATTAATGCACGAAGGTTTACGCTCACACTATGGAGCCGTGCTGTAGTTAGATTAGATTATCAAAAAAATTTAAAAAGTAAAATTACAAATTTTAGCTCTACTTTATTAATGATACTAGATGTCAATCGTTTATACTAAATTACCTCTTTATATTCTGAAGTACTTTTGAGGCATGAAAATTTAGGTTTCTGAAAATTTACCTTGAAATATGTAGTTTTGTGCCAATTCGAGGTTGCATCCTTTGGCACCTGCACATGAGGATCAATGAGATTAGGAATTAATTAATAGTCTGACATATTTCAGACTAATTTGAGTGATGAATGAGCTTTAGCGTATATGTAATGTGGTATGTCAGGCTTATGGAATTAAATTAGTCAATACATAAAATTTAAAAAAAAATATCAGACAAGCCTCAAAAAATAATGAAAGTGCAAGGGTAACAACACCTTTTGAGATAATTGAATTTATTCATAAACGAGCTTTCGCATTTATGTTATGGTTAGCAACTCATGTCTGATTATTTGGTATAAATTTCCCGTATTTCACATGTTGAACAATTTCATATAATAAGCCTGATGAAGCATATTACATTTATGCGAAAGGTCATTTATGAATAAATTCCATTAGTCTCAAATGATTCTTCTTTTAATGTTTTGATGTCAGGCACTGAAAATTTAATGTCATTACTGAAATACAAATAGATGGTCCATTAATAAAAACTATAAATCGTTAATTGTTACACGTAGGATTATTGGTAAATAAAATCGGTAATGAAAGACTTAAAAGTCAAATGATGAAGTGGAGTAGAAGCAACACAAGGTGGGCACGCTAGTTAATAAATTTATTTGATGAATATATTCGATTACTTCAAAAAGTGATGGATAACCTTGAACTGAACAAATCTCATAAAATCCTGTAGCACATATAAAGAAGTTGTGGACTGCTTCAACCCGCGAATGTCATGGTCTCAATTTTTTATGCAACAAACCAACTATAGCTCATAAATTAACAACGCTGTTATGTGATTGGAGTGTGAGGCTGTGGAACCTTGTGTGACGTCAAACTGTTTCGCGTTCAATCTGAAAATTCACCTCAGGGAATACGGCGATAGAGAAAATGTAATTAAATAATAAATCAGTTATAAACGCTCAATATAGTTACCTTCTAGCAATATATATCTTGCTATGTGTTCGCACTTTGTTATTTAACGAAGCTGTGGATTTCCTCTACACTTACACTGATGGACTTTGGGAATAGTTCGCAGCAGGCAGTCATTCAAAATTCTGCATTAATTCTGCTGTTAGTTTTTCATTTACCCCAATGAAATAAATCAAATCATTACACATTTGACAATTTGCTCATGGATAACGTGTACGTATACTACACTCTCAAAAATATTCGGAAAATTCAAATGTTTTATACTTTAGCATTTATTTTATATAAAATCCCATCCAATTATAACCGCTTGAAGGTCACCAAATCCAAATATCAGTTGAAAATAATGAAGGAATGAAACGGATTCCCTTTCCCCACATTTTGCTATGATACTGGTACCACTTAACCACGTCAAACTAGCCAAATGACAGTTTACAATAATTGGGGAGGCAGCTCTTTCAGTTCTTCTGTTGAATAAAATTAGAAGAACGAATGAAATATGATGAGTACCAGTAGATACAGTTACAATCCGGGGTTTTCCCCGTTTATGGGTGTAGCCAAGATGCACCTCATTCCAGTAGCAATCCTCCTAATTCTCATAGTCCATCTTACCCGATTCAGTGCGCCCTCTCTTATAAGACCAACTCTCCTGCTCTCCTCGTCCATCTGCTTCCTCATCCTCTTCCGAGCTGGTCCCGACTTTCTCTTACCATCAACTTCAGACTCCAATGCCTCTCTCGGAACATGTCTGTTTTATCTGCTCATCGTACGTATAGGGGAAGCAGTTAGTCGAGTGGTAGGAACACCAGACCCGTAACCGAAAGGTTGCGGGTTCGAAACTTCCCACCAGTCGACTTTTCTGCGGTGATCCTCAGCAAGTCATTTATCC
>WURV02167553.1:0-14754 GCA_011762755.2 Epimenia babai
GGGGGGGGGGGGGGGGGGGGGGGGGGGGGGGGGGGGGGGGGGGGGGGGGGGGGGGGGGGGGGGGGGGGGGGGGGTGGCGATCTTCGGTATGTTCATCTTTCGCCAAAATCCATACCCGCGATAGAGATTCAACAACACCATCGATAAGTGGTGTGCCACCTTGGAATGCCTTGCCATAACCACTCGCGGCGATGGTAACGCCCGTGCTCAATTTGTCTTCGGTCATTTTCTTCTTAAAAACTTCCAGGGGAAGAATCATTTTGTAGATGCGCTTTGCCTCTGCATCATAAACCTCGATCATGCCACCGCGCTTGAAGGCTACAACGGTGCCATTGGGACCGGCTCTCAAATAACCACGGGTTAAATGGATGCCTTCAAAGTCTCGGCTTTCAAGTCGGCAGACAAATTGGTCAGTGCCTAATTTCTCATAGAGAAATCCTACTTTCATGGCGTTTTTCGCCTCCAGTTTTCGATAGCGACTACCGTGAAAATCGTAGACGAAGCGTTCCAGCCGTTTGCTTGAAATGAAGCTTCCTGTATCGCTGAATAAATACTCGCGCCAGCGGTTCCATTCCTCAATCACCAGTGATCCGTCGCGAACAAAAAGATGCTCGGCATGATTGACAAACTCTCCCGGGCCATTACCCGGTTGGCCAAAGGTCACGAGAGAACCATCCTTGCGGCGGACAAAAATTCTTTTGATGTTTTTATCGCCAATGAAAAGATCACCATTCCAGTAGAGTGCAATGGAAGGGCTTTCCAGGGCAAAGCCATTTGGCGTGATCAGCGCGTCATCGACTATGACATCAGGAATCGGTCCCTTAAAACCAAGGAGGCATAAAATCAAAATCGGCATAGAATTGCCACCTTATTCCATAACTTTGGAACGATTTTCGTGCAAAGCCAAAAGCTGATCTATATCTCTTTCATCAACAGGTCCGTGAAATGCCATGGTGAGTTGGTTGGCATCAAAGCCCAAAATGGCCGGAACCGTTCGAATGTTATAGTCGATCAAGTCTTTCGGATCGACGATGTAGACCCGGTCAGAACCTTTAACGCCATGGTTTTTGAGAAAATCCTTGATGGAAGAAGGGCTGCCGGCAAATAGCAGATTCGTGGGATATTCATTGTGAAGCATGTTGGCCAGACCAACAGCTTTTTCACAAATACCGCAATCTGAAGAGAACACCATGGTGAAGCCGTTTTGACCGATCTGTTGGAGATTGGTTTTCTTGCCTGTTTCCAGATGCGTGAGAGGTAGGTCAACTGTCGGATGATCTAGGGGAATCCAAATGGCCCGTGGATCTTTCTTCAGGTTTTCAATTGGATCTTGTAATAAAAGAAGTAACAAAAAAAACAAGGAAAACTCCTAAGGAAAGGGCCAGGCAAAAGCCCGGCCCCCAATTTAATATGACTTATCTTTCGCGAGCGTGGAACCATCTGTCACCATCAGTACAAGACAAGAGGCCGCCACCGAGGTCACAGCAAACTGCCGATTGGCCAGTTGTTACATTGTGAACGCTCGTATTACCTTCACCGCATGCAGCGATTGAAGCAAAAACAGCAGTTGTAGAAAGTGCAATAAAGGTGAGAAGGCAAAGTGCTTTTTTCATGTGTCAATTCCTTATTTGATTGTATTTCGTAGAGGCGCGTCTCTGGAGTGCATGGTAGGAGTTGGCAATTTTCTCTGTCAATTTTTTGAGGCGCATTGTGAGCGATTTCCGTCCTTGGGTGATTTTCAGTACGGAAGCTAATTTTTGTGTATTTGATGTAGGGGTCGCTACAGCTCTTGTCTGGTGCGAGATTGGCTTTTTAAAACTGACTTAAGTTATTGATTCTATTGGTTTTTCCTGTTGTTTAGCTTCCTATTGTTTGTTGTGTTTTTATTAGTTTTCAGATGCGATTGAACCCTGAAATGAAGAGATAGAAAACATCGGTAGGAAATGTTGTTGCTGTTAAAAAATGGCGAAATCGCGGAAGCATCGTTGCAGGAGTAGGAGCAGTCAAGAGGTGATTGGATTGCATTCCACCGGCCTAAATCATTGTTCGTTCCAAGGAATAGAGAAGTGTTCCTGACAGGACATGAAAAAGCCCTTTAACATAGCTTGGCGAATAAGATCTGATGAGGTAGCGTTGCACTTGACGGAAAGAGACATGATTCGGGTTCATCGAGGGCACCGAAACAGGGAGGCCCCTTGAACGATCAACCCAATTCATCCACTGCCCTAGGCATCGGTTTAGGCATCGCCACGGCATTAATTTGGGGGTCTTGGCCAGTTTTTTCTCGGCTATCAGTGGAACAAAACCTTAATGCTCACGACATTACCGCGTTGCGTTTTGGCGTTGCCGGTCTGGTGCTGCTGCCCTATTTGTGGCGCAAGGGTTTGGCTGGTTTGCCCTGGCGGGCACCCGTACTCATGGTCTGTGGTGCAGGCGCGCCCTATATTTTTCTCTCCGTGTGGGGTTTGAAATTCGCTCCCGCAGGCCACTTTGGTGTGATTACCCCTTCGACCATGTTAGTTTTCTCCTCCCTGGCGGGTTGGTTCTTAATGAATGATAAACCAGGGCCTAAGCGTATTTTCGGGCTCATCATGATTGTTGCCGGCGTTGCTTGCATTGGCTGGGAAGGGCTTTCAAATAGCGGTGGAAAAGCTTGGGTTGGGGACCTGATTTTTATTTTCGGCGGGTTCTTGTGGGCCACCTATACCGTGTCATCTAAAGCATATGGCGTGGGTTCCCTACATGCGACGGCCTTGGTAAGTGTTTTTTCCATGGCTCTTTATTTGCCCATTTATTTGTTGTTCGACTTAGGAAATATTTCCGAAGCACCCATGGTTGAAATTGTTTCCCAAGGGTTTTTCCAGGGAATTCTCGTCGCAATTATTGCGCTCATTTGCTTTACCAAAGCAGTGGCCATTCTCGGGGTGAGTCGCGGTTCCGTCTTTGGTGCCATGGTGCCCTGCATGGTGTTGTTATTTGCTATTCCCGTCCTTGATGAATGGCCGACTAAAGTAGAATTGATGGGGTTTGCCGCGGTCACGATCGGCATGATTTTGGCCCTTTTCAAAAGCAAACGTTAACCAAAAAGATGGCCTCAGCGATGTTGGTGTATGATGCATCAAGCATCCATGGTTCACTTATCAAGAAAATAAGTTAATCCCAGTATTCATGACCGATTAAAAGCTGCCTTAAAAATTAGACCGCTTTTTCTAAAAGGGATGGGCTTATGTATGCGTGGGATGCTGTCAAAGAGCATGGCTGGGTCATTTGGGAGGGATACCTCCTCGCAGCGCTCTGTCTCTTATTAGTCAAAATCTTTCGAGGAAATAAGCCGGATCGCTTGGCTGGTTTTCCCGGGCAACTCTTTTTAGACGATTATTGGCTCCTGCTCGGTCTGTGCTTGCCCCTGGCTCTGCCTGTTTTGTGGCCTACGACGTTGTTAATCACCTTGGGGTTCTTGCTCTGCGGCATTGGCTTTTTGGTGATTTGGGTGGATGCGCTGTTGTTCCGAAAAATGACGATCGAGCTCGATTGGGTGGGGATTCGAACCTATTTATGGGATGTTCGCGAAGGATTTGCTGAAGAGATACCAGGTCTGATTGCCTTTTTATCGAAGCGCTTTTTCACGCTTCTGCCAGTCATGGTGCTCTCGATTTATGGCGGTTTGTTGACGGCTCATGGGCACCCGATCTATTCAAGTGTCTTGGTGGCTCTGGTTGCATACACGCTCTGGCGGGTTCAGCGCACGTATGTCACTCAAAAGAAAGGTGTTTATGGGCTCTGTGTTGCCTTGGTCGTGCTCCATTTTTTGCGGGTTTACGGGCCGCCGTTTGAGGTGTCTACTTGGTTCTTATGGGTGCCGCTGGCGGGTGTCATTGCGGGAAAGCTTGTGAGTGCTGCCGATGTGCTTAAAGGGTCCTTCTGGAATGATCAATCCTTCCTACGCCACTTCTTCAAGCCAACGTATTTGCAGGACAATCCCGAAATTGCCATTCGTCCTGAGCATCAACATCTATTACAAGCGCCGCCCACACCCCAGCCGAGTGATGCTTTTGGTCGACTTCGCGGAGCGAATGTCATCCTCGTGACGTTGGAATCTGTCGGGCGATATGGTTTGCAACCCTGGCACCCGCAAGGTGCGATGACACCTTTTTTTAATGAACTAATGCAACGGGGGATCACTTCCAAACATCATTTCTGCATGACGCCCAATACAACCAGTGCCTTTCGCGCTATTTATTGCGGCAACTATCTCAACGGGTCAGTGAAGGATCATTTGGAACCCCTACGCGATGCGGGTTACACCACGACCTTCCTTTCCAGAGGAAGTAAAAAGCCTTTCGGCATGGGTGAATTATTAGAAAAGGTCGGTTTTGAAAAGGTCTATGGCCGCGTTGATTTTCAGCCTCATCCCCGCGATGATGGCAAACTCTCGGATTGGTCGCTTCTCAACCAGGGTTTGGACAAATTGCCGGCCTTAGAGCCTGAGCGGCCAGGCTTTTTGCATATTCATACCATGGATACTCACAGTCCCTATCGCGTGGTTGATCCGCAAAACTATGGACGTTTCGATGACTCGTCTGATTGGGGTCGCTTTCGCAACAGTATCGAAGAAAAGGATGGCCTGCTGGAGCGGTTTTTCGATCAGTTAAGCAAGGCTGGCTGGTTGGAAAATGCCCTGGTCATGATGGTTGGGGATCATGGACAGGCTTTTGGGGAATTTGGCTATTATTTTCATTCGAATGCGGTGATCAAAGAAGAGATTGATGTACCTTTTGTCATGAATCATTCCGCTTTGGAACCCATGGAGCTATCTTGGTCCACCCATTTCGATATTTTACCGACGGTGTATGACCTGCTTGGTGTTCATGCACCCGAACCCCGCCTTGGCAGCTCCCTCATGGGAAAGAGATCCACGCCCGGGTTTTTGCTGACCGCAGAACCGTTTCGCGCGGGAAGTCCTTTGAATTTCGGCATGATTCATGGAAAGCGTAAATATATGCTGGATTTGTTGTTTGGCCATGGCTTTGAAATGGATTGGGAAGATCGCATCACCAAGCGCCTATTAGGAGAGGAACGGGATTACTTTGAAGTGCTTTTCTACCGGCTCCTGAAACAGCACAATCTCATCGGGTTCTCCTCATCAGATAAAGAGGGCGGTTGCTAATCGGTTCGCAACACCTCGATGCCTTCGCCCGACACATTGGTGCACTTGCCTGTTTTGAGGCAGAACTTCCAGCCGTGAACCGGGCAGATAAGGTAGTCTCCGCGCAGAAAGCCGACTTTTGAAAGATCTTCGCCCTGGTGAGGGCAATACTTCTGAATCTTGAGCTCCTCGCCGCCGTGGTCCAGGGAGAAATAGGCTCTGTGTTTTTGTTCATCGAGAAAATAGCTTTCGGTTTCCTGTAAACTCTTGGCATCCATATGCTTGAGCAATACATAGAGGAAATAGGGGAAACGGTCCGGGTTCCGCCAGTTTTTACTTCGCAAACTCAGGAAAATATCTTCCCAGTCGACCCGATCACGGCTGAGGATCTCGGCGGCATAGGCGCTGTCCAATCGAAAGCGATACTGATAGGGACGGCCGTCATCCTCCAGAAGGCGCGGTTTTTCCTGGGGATGGAAGATGATGAGGTGATTGGATTCAAAACCTCCCGTGAATTCAAAGCGAACGGTGAGATTGATATGGTGAATGAGATGCTTGGAATGCTGAACTTCAGCGACCCTTTGCGCCAATAGGGGAGCTGGGTCTCGCGTTTGGTCGAAACTCGCTAGATGGGCTTTGATCAGGGGGCGTTTCCTCGCAGCATAGGTTTCCAAATAGGCTCGTAGATCGTCGTAAACGCTGCTGGGCTCCAACATTCTTCTGCAAAGCTGCATGCCTTCCGGATGAACGCGCCAATCATCGCCCGGCATGACGAGTTCTGCCTTGAATCCTTTGCTGCGAAGATGTTCCACGCCCACAGGCATCATGGGAAACGGATTCTCAGGTGATGCATCGAAATCATTGAGGTGGAATAGCTCCTCGTCCAAAAAGGCAGCGGGCCCGGAGCAGGGGATCACCGTATCTGCATGGGTTGCCTTGGCGTCGCTCAGTAAATTTTCCAGGTGTCGCGAGCGTTTTTCGCGGCAGAGCTTTTTTTGAGTGGCTTCGTCGTAGGATTCATAGGCAAGCGGATAAGCGCTGGCACCACTGAAGTATTTCAATAAGGCATGAACGCCTTGGGTGCCGATCTTGCGGGTAGTTTCTTCCACCAAGCGACAATCATTCAAATTCAAAACACGCGTGCTCTGATACTCCGCAAGCAGGGCAGAGTCGCGATACATACCATGGTCTTCATTGATGAAGATGGTCAAGGTCATGGTGCCCAAGCTTGTGGATTCACCATCCTCGAGCTCAATAATTTGGCTAAAGCCGATGTGATGAAGGTTTTCGAGGAGATCCCGCGTGCGATATCGCGGGATGAGAATAGGCAAGCTTGGATCTAGCTGAGATAAGAACCAGGGGTCAAAGTGATCTTCATGGCCGTGAGAAAGATAGACCATGTCTACCTTCTTAAGAGCCTCAAGGTCCAAGTGATCATTGGCTGGGAAGGGAAACCAGCTGGAGAAAAAAGCTCCATGGGGGTTGAGCCAGGGGTCGCAAAGAATTTTTTGATGGCCATTGCCGATGATCCAAGCGGCGTGGCCAACATAGGTGAGTTCAAGCATGGTTCCTCTTAATCTGAAGATATGGAAACGATGGTAAAGACATCTTGGTCTGCCATTAGGTGGAGGCTGCAGCTGGTAGACGACTCCTTTCGTACGCCACCATCATTTTCAGAGTATCGTCTAAGAGGTATTTAGCTTGCCAACCGCAAGCTTGCTGGATTTTCCGGGTGTCGGGCTTGCGGCGCGGCATGTCTTCAAAACCCTTGGCATAAGCTTGCTCATAGGGAATGATGCGGATTTCTGAAGAACTTTCCGTATGGTGGATGATGCGCTTAGCGAGCTGCATAATGCTGATTTCTTCTTGGGTGCCGACATTGAACACTTCGCCCTCGGCATGAGGGTTTTCCGCCAAAAGCACCAGGGCTTCAACGACATCGAGCACATTGCAGAAACAACGGGTTTGGGTGCCGTCCCCGAAAACGGTTAGCGGTTGGTCTGCAAGGGCTTGTTGGATGAGCCTGGGCGCCACCATGCCGTAGGTTCCGGTTTGACGCGGGCCAATCGTATTGAACAGGCGGCAGATGATGGCTTGCGTGCCTTTTTGCTGATGGTAGGCAAAGGCAAGAAACTCGTCGAGTGCCTTGGAGCAGGCATAACTCCAGCGACTATTGGTGATGGGGCCCATGATACGGCTGTCCTGTTCGCCGAAGGCGTCCTGCCCACCATTTCCGTATATTTCGGAGGTCGAGGCGATGATGACCTTCTTGCGATAGCGATTGGCGAGTCTGAGTACCACTTGCGTACCCATGACATTGGTTTCGATCGCCTTGACCGGATCTTCCAAAACAAGCGTTACCCCGACGACGGCAGCTAAATGGACCATGAGATCGCACTCGCTGGCAAGTCGGTCCATAACGGTTTCATTGAGGACGGTTTCAATAGCGAACTGAAACTGTGGATAGTCCTGCAAATGTTCGATATTTTCAAATTGACCTGTGGAAAGATCGTCCACAACGGTGACGTGATCACCTCGTTCCAGGAATCGCTCGGCCAAATGACTGCCAATAAATCCTGCGCCGCCGGTAATAAGGACTCTCATATTACATCTCCTTAAATGTTGCGAGGTTCGCGGGAATGGAACCCCAAGTATTGAGCAGATGATTGGCCACGCGGAGGGACAGGGCAGCAATCGTTAAGGTGGGATTGGCTGTACCACTGGTGGGGAACACAGCCGACCCGAGGATGAAGAGGTTGGGATGGTCATGGCTTCGAAGGTGTTGATCGACAACGGAAGTTTCGGGGTTCTCACCCATGCGACAGGTTCCCATGATGTGGGAGGCAGAAAACCAACCATCCAAATGATGGGCTTCAAGGACCCCAAGCGTGTCGAATATCTGTTGGTGACAGGCTTTGGCAGCATTAAGACCCCGCTGCGCATAAGCCTCAAGCTGATAGGTTACTTCCGGTCGAGGTAAGCCCATCGCATCGCATTGATCCCTCGCGAGAGAGATGCGATTCGCGGGATCGGGCAGTTGTTCCATAAGGCTGGTGATGCGCAATTGACGATGGGCTTGAAACACGAGCGCATCGCGTAATTCTTTGCCTAATTTCTTTTGGCGCACCAATGCTTTTACCTGTTGCTCAGGACCTTTGCCGATCCATTGCCAACCCTCATTGCCCAACTCCAAACGAAAGGCACCGCGGTGATGGCGAAAATGACCATCCCTCAGACTTTCGATGCCCGAGGTAGTCATGGGCCCGCGAAAGGGGTAAATCGGATTCTTGGTCAACGCCCAACTCATTTGAATGGGGTGGTCCATGAGATTGCGACCGACCTGATCGCTGCTGTTAGCTATGCCTTGAGGGGTGCGTTCACTGGCAGACATCAGCAGGAGGCGGGGGGTTTCAATCGCGTTGGCTGCCACCATGAAATATCGACCCTGAACCCTGTGTTCACGACCATCCCAATCGAGATACCTGAGTGCACGGATCGTATGGTTCTCATCGACGATTAGCTTGGAAACGATGGCGTGAGAGCGGTACGCCACGCCGGCGGCGATGCCTTTTTGAATGTGTTGATTGGCCTCATAAATAGCACCATTCGGACACAGGGGAATACAGCTAGCACTTCCCTGGCATTTCTCAGGGTCCCTGGCCTGTGGTGTGGGCCGGACCTTCATGGGGTAACCATCAAATGTGGTTTGGGCCAGGGTTTTGGCGATGAGTCGATCTGAAAAACTTTGGGCCACAGCTTTTTTCGGGTAAGGGGTGCTGCGCGGCGAGCCTAAATCATCGCTTCCATCGCCCGCAACGTGAAGTTCCTCTTCTGCGCGGGCGTACCACGGCTCAAGGGTTTGGTAATTGACAGGCCAATCACATCCCACGCCGTAATGGTGTTTTAGTTGAAAATCCTGGGGTAGAAAACGGGGCGTGGTTCCCAACCATGCCCAAGTCGTACCGCCCATCCGACGCTCATAGGGCGCGTTGAAAATGTCTTGGCCTTGTTGCACATAGTAGGCGTCAGGCTGGGATCCCACCGGCCTTGGCACCTGCGCATGGCTTGAGAAGGGCGTGTGGTTTTGGCGGCGCGGCGCTTCGAAATAACGGCGCATCATTTGAGTCCGGGTTTCGTTGTCCGGACCCGCTTCCAATACGAGGACCTTTATCTTTTGGCGGGCCAATTCATAGGCAGCCAGCGCTCCGGCAATGCCGGAACCAACCACGACCACATCATAAGTTTCCATCAATACCCCTTTGGTGAAGTTAAGTCGGCGGCTCCTGCCAAGATTTACTCTGGGAAATCCCGGGAGGTGTGGCACCGAGCAACGCCCAAACGGCGCTTTCTTCATAAAGTGGAATAGATCTGGACGGGGGATGATCCGGAGACATGCCGTTGTACCAAAACAGGATGATCGCCTCAGCGATGTCCCAAGCTTTGGGGTAACGGTTTAAGAGTTCGCCAAGGCTTGGATCACTCTTGGGTTGAAGGGCAACGCACGCATCTAAAAAATCTTCCATGGTTTGCTCGCTGAAGACGGCCTTAAGTTGCTGGGTCAAGACCGGCAAATGAGTTTGAGGAAGTGTTTTCAGGCCCGTGAGACGAAGAGACAACTGATGCAGGGAGAGGTATTTTGCATCCATACCGGAATTCCTTTTTCTTGCCAGGAAGAAAACCTCCTGGATGGCGTCTATTGTCTCAAAAGAATATGCTTGAATTTTCTCATGCTGTTCAATTGTCGTCAATCGGTAGCTTGACAGATTTTACCTTAAAACTGCCTTTGACTAGCTTTAGCACTTGTGGTTATTATGGGTTAATTCCCGCACAGAGCTAGTCCGTTGCGCCGGCCCAATTTTGCGCATGCTCATCCCGTCACATGCGGTATGTTCCTATTTAAGTGTTACCAGCCCTTGGTGTGTACTTTGAGGTGTTGAGCTGTGGAACCGATTTTTCGTGATGAGGCACTAGAAGCGAAGCTGAGCCGTCAGGGTTACGTGGTGGTTCCGTTTATCGAAGAAGCGGATATTGAAAGCCTCCTGAAAACCTATGGGAAAACCAATCAAGACTATTTAGCCCGACGCCTTTATGAAACAAGTCGGGCCAATGATCCTGAATTAAACGATGTCATTTCCAACCACATCTTCAAGGTTTTTCAAGAACCCTGTAATCGGCTTTTTCGAGATTTCCGGCTGTTTGGTGGGAGTTTCATTGTCAAAAGCCATTTAAACAAAAAGGAATTTCGCCTTCATCAGGATTGGACCGTCGTGGATGAAGAACGCGTCAATTCCGTGCTTGTTTGGTGCCCGCTTTGTGATGTGACGGTGGAAAACGGTGCCATTTTTGTTATTGACGGCAGTCACAACTTATTTACGACACCGCGCTCCGGGAGCATCCCCCCTTTGAGAGTGCCCGCCAACGATGCTTTGAAGCCCTATTACAAACCCATACCTATCTCCAAAGGGCATGCCTTTATTTTTTACGATCGCCTCTTTCATGGGTCCTATCCCAATCAAACCGAAGTCCCTCGTGTGGTGGCGCAGGCGCGCATTATGCCCAGAGATGCAGATCTCGTGTATTGGCACAAAAGCCCCGATGGCAGAGTCGGTGTTTATAAGGTCAATCATCATTTTTACAAGCATGAAATTAACTTGCTGGATAAAGGTGTGATGCCTCAGGGGATGACCTTATTGCAATGGGCAGATGAAGAGGTGCTTCCCTTGACGGAGGATCAGCTCATGGATGCGTTGCATCGCCATATTCCAATTCCCCAGGAGTAACCCTTTGAAAAAGAAATTACTTATCTACCCCAGGGTTGTTCGATATGAAATTCCCAGTCGGGGCGATTGGGAGATTCTTTATTTACCTTCCAACGCTTGGCATTTTCAGGTGCTTCGGGAAGGTAAGAATCGCATTACCGAAGACGGCTTTGATACCAGTCGATATCCCGATGATTTACTCGAATTTATCCGTGAATCCAAGCCTGATTTTGTCCTGATCTTGTGTGGGGGCTGCACCGAGTCCCAGTTTAATCAAACCGATTGGCCTCAAGGTCCCAAGTACATTGCCTGGACGATGGATGATTTTCGAGTCTCTGAACGTGTGCGAACGGCAGATCTTGCTTTAAGCGGTCTGCCGACGGATGCAGATGATATTTTCATGCCCTTGTTTCAAGATCCTTTGCCCATGAAACCCCTGTCACAGCGGGACAAAATCTTGGGGATGATCTATCACAGCTATCAGCTGATTGGAGATATGTCGGGGAATTATCGAGATTCCGAGGTTGAGAAAGTCAAGGCCCTGGTTCCTGATATGTTCACAGCTTCAGGCATGCCAAGGGCTACTTATTTGGATACAATTGCTAGTTTTAAATTCGGATTGAATGTAGGTGGTTTTCAGAAAAACAGTCTTCCCAATTACCGTTCTTTTGAACTGATGGCAGCGGGTGTGATGCCCATCTCACCGGATGATGATCGAGCCGTACTCGAACCGCTTTTCGGGCCCCATACGCTGTATTACAGCCACCCGGAAGAAGTACCGGGCCTTCTGAACACCGCTTATGATCCCGTGCGCTTGAGAGCCTTCTGTGCCGAGCATCATTCACTTCAAGCTCGCTTGAAGACCATCTTTGAAGAGTTCTATCAGTTAGATTTTCCCCTGGTTGACTTTGGGCTCGAACCTCATTCAAAGGCGGTGTGAGCTTGAGTTTTAAAAATTATCAGCAATTACAACAGGATGTGGTTGCTTGGTCTAAAAAGTTACCCCGGGATTACGATCTCATTGTGGGCATTCCCCGCAGCGGCATGCTGCCGGCCCTGTATCTCTCACTTCACCTAAATGTCGCACTTTCCTCGCTAGATATCTTTGCCGAGGACCGCCAGATCTTAGCTTCGGGTACGCGCTATAGCGATCGTCTGGATGTTGATGCTGGCACAGTTTCCCAAGATTTGCGGCCACGCAAAGTGTTGATTGTCGATGATTGTTTGGCTTCGGGGAAATCGATTCGGCAAGCGCGAGCGCTGCTTGCGAATCATGAAGATCTGGTGATCGACTATGCGGCGGTTTATTGCGAAGCAGGCAGGGAGCATCTCCTCGATCAATACTTCGAGGTGTTGGAGTTTTGTGCCCTCTTCGAATGGAATATGATGCATAGCTGGTATTTGATGGCTCATGCTTGCGTGGATATTGACGGCGTGTTGTGTCAGGACCCAACCGCTGCTCAAGATGACGATGGCCCGCGCTATTTGGATTTTCTGGCCAACGCAAGACCGCTGCATTTACCTTCTGTAAAGATCCATGCCCTGGTGAGTTGCCGCCTGGAAAAATACCGCGAACCTACAATGCATTGGTTGCGGGAACACGGCGTGACCTATGACCATTTAATTCTCATGGATCACCCCAGCAAATCCGCGAGACAATTGGCAGGCAATCATGCCCATTACAAAGCTGATGTCCTTGAGAAATGCGGTGCCGCCCTATTTATCGAGAGCTCACTTAGAGAAGCGGAAGCGATTTTTCAAATCTCAGGAAAGCCGGTTTACTGTTTGGCGAATCAGATGCTGTATCAAGATTCAGCCAAAGAAAAGGGGCTCTATGCCTTCTATCGCGGTCATTTAACGACAGCGGAGCGATAGTTTGGCAGCATTTCTTTTTTATTCCGGGATTCTGGCTTGGGTTGCTCTGTTGGGTGCGGTCTTCCTGGGTTTGTTGATTCGTTACAAGCTCGCCAGTCTCGTGCGCTTTCCTATGTTTTATCCCTATGTCCGTTTTCTTTTTGAAAGGACTTTGGGTGGTTTTCTCGGTTGGATGGAGATCTTGAGACTCACTCCGCCGAACAAAATTACGCCCTCATACATTGACGGTCTTAAGAAGGCAGATTTGGCCCAAATGAAACGCATGCGGCAGGCCTATCGCGATGTGGATCAGCTACCCACCGTCCTTAAAGGTAAAAAGGCGCTCGGCATCAAGAGCATTTTTCAAACCATCGGCAGACCCGTTGGCGACATGGCGTCACCTTATACGGATCCCCAACAAACGCCCAAGTACTATATTCCCGGTGTTCCTGCCACGCCCTATTTCGATGCGGATGCTTTGCCGTGGACCCAATCCCTGGAACAAGCCTACCCAGAAATCAAAGCAGAATTAATGCATTTGCTAAAGCGTGCCGGTGGGAAGGGGTTCCAAAATCTGGTATCCCAAGCTGACGAAAAAGTTACCGGTTGGAACACCTTCAACTTCTTTTTCTTTTCAGAAAAATACGAAGAAAACTGTGCGCTTTGCCCCAAAACCACCACTGTTTTGGAGTCGCTGCCAGGGTTGGAGAAAGAACAAATCATGTTTTCGGCACTTAACCCCAATACCGCCGTGCCGCCCCATGTGGGTCCCATGAACGGCATCATCCGCGCTCATTTGCCGCTCATCGTGCCCGACGGTTGCGGCATTCGCGTCGGCGGCGAGGCCAGAACCTGGACGCCTGGCAAGGTGCTCGCTTTTGATGATTCCTTCATTCATGAAGTCTGGAACGACAGCGACGAGATTCGTATCGTCTTATTTATCAACTTCTGGCACCCTTGTTTCTCCCAAGCGGAGATCGAGGTTTTAAAGCGCTTTCGAGCCGCTTATGAAGGCTCACCCCTAGCCCAAAAATATGCCAAAAACATGGCTGCCCCCCGCGGCCATGATCTGGCCGGTGTTCAAAACCCGTAGGGACAGCCCGATGTGACTGGGCAGCAGGGTTGAAAAACGCAGGGACGGCCCGATGTGACTGGGCAGCAGGGTTGAAAAAAACAGGGACGGCCCGATGTGGCCGTCCGTCCAGGTTAAACCGGAATATCGGAAAAGGGGCATATAAAAAGCAGGCTTGAAGCAACGCTACGTACCGCAGGCGTCCACGCCTGTTTCTCTGAGGAAGAATGCTAGGTTACGTATCACAGACGTCCACGCCTGTTTCCTTTCAATCTGCAAGCGCTTCCTGATCCTTTTGCTCCAAAAAGGCGGCCAGGGTGGCAATGGATTGGTGCAGGTAGAGGTCTCGAACTTTCATAGAAAAACCTTTGGCGCGGATTCTTTGAACAATTTGCAAGTTTAAAAGGGAGTTGCTACCCAATTCAAAAACATTGGCTTCAGGGTTTGAGTTTTTAAGACCAAGCACCTGGTTGAAGATGTTGGCCAATAACCGTTCGTAGACGGTTTCACAATCGCGGGTAGATACCTGGCGATTCAGTGTTTCGGGTTGGGGGAGTCGTTTGCGGTCGAGCTTTCCGCTGGTGGTTCGAGGCATTGAGTCGAGCCTGACCATATGATTCGGAACCATATAATGAGGAACAAGCGTCGCTAATGCTGCTTGCAAGGCGCTGATTTGGAGCGAAACCCCATTTTCAAAGACGAGATAGGCTGCCAAGGCTGCGGCACCCTGAGGGTCGTGCCAGACTTTGACTGCAGCTTCCAAGACACCGGTACATTGTTTCAGGGAGGATTCGATTTCGCCTAGTTCTATGCGAAACCCGCGAATCTTTACTTGATGGTCGCGCCGTCCCTGATGATCGAGAGCGCCATTACCCAGCAAGCGCATATGATCTCCGGTGCGGTACATGATGCCGCCCGGTTTG
>WURV02167564.1:0-14748 GCA_011762755.2 Epimenia babai
GTAGTAGCGACAACGGCACTGCCAGCCGTCCTCAACAAGACTTATTAAAAGTGACCAGTTGCTTGTTGCTGGTATGCCCTGACAATGCGACCGCTTGGGCGGACCGAAAACGGGCCTTGTTGACATTGGCCGCAAACAGCAGCAGCCGTGGATCTACTACCACCACCAACAACAACAACCAGCATTCCATACTATGGAAGAAAGAACTCCAGTTTCTCAATCTACTCATGACAAAACACACCAAAGCGCCAACTTGTTGGTTCCACCGAAAGTTTGTTGTCCAAAAATTACTACTGCCTATCATCTCGTCAGCATCCTTGGCAGCACCCACAACAATACTCAGCTTGGCACGAGACGAAATCAAGATTTGCACAAGTGTTGCTGATCGATACCCAAAGAACTATTATGCTTGGACGCATCGAATCTACATATTGCAAACCTTGATGAAGTGTTTAGGTAGCGGAGAGGATGAGACCAACACGACTCAGGACCTGTTCCTACAGTTGCTACAAGAGGAATGGGAGTTTGCCGTTACTTGGCTCCGGTCTCATGTCAGTGATCATTCAGCGTCTCATTATGGAGGACGTGTATTGCCGCCGATGTGGAACAATATTCTGACTCAGTTCGATATGTTTTTGCGACGATTGGTGAACGTACTGCCAAATCCTTGCGATATGACGACTGTGCTCAAGATCATTATCGCTGTCCTTAAGATTCCTGGGGTGACCAACGTCAGGGTAAGTCTGGGTAGCCTGAACAGGTAGTCGAGTGAAAGGGAGAGAAAAAGTTCAACACATATCGACCCAAAGTGTGAATTACTTATACATATTTAATTTCGTTCTGTTTCATTTTATCCTTTTCACTGTCACGAACTCATCCATCTTCACATTATCACATATCTCGTCCTTTCTCTCTGTTCATAATTATCACATTATCACATCTCGTCCACTCACTGTTTTTAATCATCACATTATGACATATCTTGTCCTCTAACTGTTCATAATTATCACATATCTCATCCTCTCACTGTTCAGAATTATCACATTATCACATAGATCATCCTCTCACTGTTAATCATTATCACATTATCACATATCTCGATCTCGTCCTCTCACTGTTCATCATTATCACATCACCTACATGTCTAGTGGTCTGAATGGACCATGGTCAACTCTCTAGCCAGATTAATTCTTTAACAAGGCTGACCTTCTCTTAGCGTAGTTGCCACTCTCACATTGTAAAATCAGGTTCTTCCATTACTGCATGTGTTTGAAGTGTCATAGTATCTTTAGTATATTTTTGTAATATTTCATTTTTCGATTTTACTTATTATAAAATCGAAAATGAAAAACAGGATACAGGCGTCATTATAATATACCATATTTGATAATTCTGCGTTCTGACATGTTGTTACCACACACAACTGTGTTTTATAAGCGAAAGTAAAAATGAAAGTGAAAATGAAAGTGAAAATTTAAGTGAAAACTTGTTATCTCGACAGAGTCTTCTTGAGCCAATGTCGAAGATGCTGAGCTTTTCCCTCCTGAATGGCACGTTCAAACTTCAGCACCTTCTTGACATCTGCTCACTCTGCAATCGTGCATTCGTCAAGGTCACTCTAAAGTTGCTAAAGCATTGTCTTTATCACATGATGACCTGGCATCGAGCATATTGCCAGTTCATTCTTAGCGAATAAAAAAACTACAATTGTCAATTTACAGATATTGCGATACGTAACTTGAATATACAGTAAACCCCTGATTAACCGCCCCTCATTCTCTCGCCATCCTCGCTTCTTGCAAAAAAATTCTGAATTTCCGATTCTGACTCACTCTATTCATTTCTCATCCACCACACCTTGCCTCCCGTCATCAGCTGATAAATTTCTGCGTACAAAATGTATGCAGTCAGTATTAATCATACGCATTTTACCTCGCAGATTACCGTAATTGCGTCTGCTACGCAAAAAACGTCATCTGGGGTGTTTTGTCTTATTAGTTTTATTACTTCTAATGCAAAACTTAAATCGTATATTATTTCACATAATAATAAATGTAAGAGATAAATAAACATACAACAAATACTGTAACAAAATTCATAGTTTACATTTGTTGTCTCTATAGTAGCCGTCATTTGCCAAGCTGCGCAAGCTGTTTTAAAGTGCAGGATATCAATACCTAACTTACTTTTTTTACATTTGATCATTTTTTAGCACTGGAGTAGTGTGGAGATCGTAGCCTTGACGACAACCTACGACCCCTATGCTACTAATGTATTACCATTCTCCAGAGGCATTGTGCATTAATCACATATATATTTTTTTTTCCATGGCAATGATGTCCTTATATTAGCATAGCATTAAATCTTTGTTACAACTTCCTCATCAAATTTTATTACATGACATATGCTTATAATTAGAGATAATAGTTTTTTAGCTAACATTAACTCTTGAACTCAAAGGCATGCGTTATTTTATTGTTGTAAAAAGTGTTTTATAGTCAAATTAATGAGTAAACTCGTTTCACACATCTTATTTTATTAATCTAACCCTGCAGGATAGAGACAAGCTGTTCCTCACCAGGTCCATTATCTTTGAGCTTGTCCAAGGTCTTAAGTTCAAGAATACGCTTCCCGATGAGAACTGGCTTTTACTCGTGCAGGTACGTGATTGTGGCAGGTACGTGATTGTGGCGGGTACGTGATTGTGGCGGGTACGTGATTGTGGCAGGTAGGCGATTGTGGCAGGTACGTGATTGTGGCGGGTACGTGATTGTGGCAGGTAGGCGATTGTGGCAGGTATGTGATTGTGGCGGGTACGTGATTGTGGCGGGTAAGTGATTGTGGCAGGTACGTGATTGTGGCGGGTACGTGATTGTGGCGGGTACGTGATTGTGGCAGGTACGTGATTTTGACAGGTATGTGATTGTGGAAGGTATGTGTTTGTGGTAGGTACGTGATTGTGGCAGGTACGTGATTGTGGCAGGTACGTGATTGTGGCAGGTACGTGATTGTTGCAGGTACGTGATTGTGGCAGGTATGTGATTGTGGCGGGTACGTGGTTGTGGCAGGTATGTGATTTTGACAGGTATGTGATTGTGACAGGTATGTGTTTGTGGTAGGTACGTGATTGTTGCAGGTATGTGCTTGTTGCAGGTATGTGATTGTGGCAGGTATGTGATTGTGGCAGGTATGCATTTGTGGCAGGTATGCATTTGTGGCAGGTATGCGTTTGTAGCAGGTATGTGATTGATGCAGGTACAGGATTGTTGCAGGTATGCATTTGTGACAGGTAAATGATTGTGGCAGGTATGTGGTTGTTGCAGGTATGTGATTGTGGCAGGTACAGGATTGTGGCAGGTATGCGTTTGTGGCAGCTATGCGTTTGTGGCAGGTATGTGATAGTGGCACTATGCGATTACGACGGAATGTGATTGTCACAGGTTTACGATTGTTACGGGAATGTGATTTTGATGAGTATGTGATTGTCATATATATGTGATTGTGGCGGGTATTTGAACTAAGTTGCCTTAAATTATTTCACGAATATAAATCTAAAAAAACACATTTTATTGTTTACTCCCCGTAAAAACACTATTAACATCGCGGCGGGGATGATGAGGGCAAACTTCAGAAATCTGGCGCTATGTTTCTCTTGTCTAGTATATGTAATTACTTCCCCTACTCTCGCCAATGTTTCCATCGCCAGTTCGTCGTGCTCGATTCGGGCGGGACGCTAGCCAATTCTAATATGGCCGAGGACCTGACCTCGCTCTACCACAACCACAACCTCACCCTCATCAGCACGTTCGCGTCCGAGTGCATGCGGCAGCACCTCAACGACTGCATGGAATTCACCGTCGATATCAACACAATCACGAGAATTAAGGTCGTATCTGAATGAAACGTCGCGTGTTGATGTCGAGCTTGAATCTCTGTTGAGTCGAAGAATAAAAACGTAGTGCTTCTTTGGCTTACTGAAATAAGGATCAACACAAACGCCACCTACATGATACTAGTTTACCAGTATATTCTGTATATAGAAGCTCGTGTTTTTTTGGTTGCTGGTGGTCATTAGCATTAGCTGGCTAACTGTTCTGGTTGGTACATGCCAGTGGCTGGCTGACTGGTATGATTCATGCCAGTGGCTGGCTGACTGGTCTGATTCATGCCAGTGGCTGGCTGACTGGTCTGATTCATGCCAGTGGCCGGCTGACTGGTCTGATTCATGCCAGTGGCTGGCTGACTGCTGTGGTTAAGTAAGCTAGATTTACAAAACATGTCAGAAATCTGTTTGAGAGTTAGCACTTCCTGGTTTGCCCGCGTGTATTAATAGGCCACAATACCCCATGGAATTTAGTTCATCTCGACATGACAACATCTCTCATAGTCCAGCAACTTTCATCCTTCGAGTGGTTGCTTTTCACTGTGTTCGCTCGGCGACAATAATTCTCACATGAACCTCTGGATACTCTCCGAACTGTTTGAACTCGGAGATGGAAACATTACAGTTGTTGTCCCAGAGTGCCTCATTTTGGCTAGGGCATAATATACGGGACTGTTCGACTTATAGGGCAACATGAAGGGTGGGATGCTCTAATTTTGAGCGTGTTGTAATATACGGGACTGTTCGATTGATAGGGCAACATGAAGGGTGGGATGCTCTAATTTTCAGCGTGTTGTAATATACGGGACTGTTCGATTTATAGGGCAACATGAAGGGTGGGATGCTCTAATTTTGAGCGTGTTGTAATATACGGGACTGTTCGACTTATAGGGCAACATGAAGGGTGGGATGCCTAGTCTGAATGAAGACATGCTGGGAAGTCAACTTAAAGCTGGAATCGCCCAGTACATCGCGCTTGAGTTCACCAAGGCGAATGGTCGAGATAATCGAGCTGTGGCCAGACATATACCGTGGTTGTACCACCCACCCACCGCCGTGCAGCAAGGGTAAGATGATGTGGGGCGTTTATATATCACGAGGTCACTCGTGCAACTCGTCAAATTATCGTTTGTTGCCTAATTCGGGTAGGCATCTGTGTAACAGGAACAAGCATGCCGCATCGTGTTTTTAGTTCACCGGAGATTATGCTCGGTGAGCGTTTTTGATCGGGCTTCGTCCGTCGTCCGTCCATCCTTCCGATGTGTTTTATATGTTACCAGTGTGGCCACGGATGACCAGTATAAAGGGGATACAATACCTCGCTCAATAATACTATGAAGAAGTTGGACATGCTGGAGGCTTTTATTGACTCAGTTTGGGGCCATTGTCCGGTATTCTCTGTGACGGCTTTCGCTGTGTTCGGATTGGTGAATCATATAACATGTTTAGTGTTAGCCATTATATAAAATGTGCCCTTAAATTCACCTTCGAAGATTTTTGAGCTTTTGTCCAGTAAATTTTCCATCTAAAGCAATCTTGTGATGCTGATTGCATTCGTTCATTTGATAAAATCCTCGTGTGAGTTTCGCCCCGATATTTGAACTGATCTGGTATGAGTTATTATAGTTTTTACACATGTTGTCTTGCTCAGGTGGATGAAATGCATCTTGCTCTTTTCTCATTGTGCTCTCATATTCGATTTATACTTACGGATGGTTCATACTGCATTGAATACGTTACAGCTCGTGTGCGCTTCCTGAGGCTTAATGAATCAAATACCTTATATACACCCTGAGTTCACTTACTATGTTTTTGTATAAAGAAATCAATATATAATATATTCACTGTCTACTTACTGGCTTATTATATGTATCTCTTTAGGTTGGAATTACCCCATTGTCTGTGCCGTTATTGATGCTTTACTAAAGCTACTGTAAGTCGACCGTTGCTAGCGTGGCAAATGAATTGGCCTCAGTTGTTGAGGTGCTGACACATCATTGTGAAACAACACCCAGTGTGGGCAGACAGTTAATCTTCGTGTATTCCTGCCACTGGTTCTATACGCCTACAGACAGTTTACATATGTCGCGCATCTCGCTGTGTCATTACTTGATTATTTACAATGAGATGCCGACTGGTAAGACCATACAGAGGTCGTATGCTACACGGCCAAGTCAGAGCAAATGAGCCTTTACATAACGGGGAAAAGGTTTATAATCACCGATTCCACGTCAAATCTTTTTCAATTTTCAAGCACGAAAATCTTGCTCATTTCCTATTGTGGAAAGCGCACGGAAAAATCCCTGGTTTGTGCTGGTTCAAACTCTCAACCTTTCGCATGTGAGGCGCAGCTTCTAACCCCTGCACCACTTGTGCCTACATAACCACAAGACAACCCAGACCCCCATAGGCTAGAGAGGGGGCTTTGGTTTGATGAGACGCGGTTTACCTGAAACATGCCACAGGTAGTGGAACGATAGAGCAGGAATCGATCTCGGGTCATCTGGATTGAATCTTATCGATGCTACCACCACACTATCTGCCAGTGCCTTATAAAAATAGGTTATGATTCATTATTTAAATCTACACAAATTTATAGAAACTCTATTTTACATTGATAGTATAGATTTTACATGAAATAAAATGTTTGATTGGAGAATACTTTACAGTTTCTATTGTTTTCAATAACAAAAAAATTATTTTCGGTAACTCTGCAGACCGAGAGAGTTCATCGACGGCGTGGGTCACATCCGTCTGCTATCTTGGCTCCTGATTGGTTCGCTCACCCACACAGCCGTCACCCAGGGACTCGCCCCCATCGTATGTCAGCCCGTGCCACTGGAGGCGAGTTCCCACATCGCTGACCACATTCTCGTGATCATGTCGGGGTTCGCTGAACAATCCAAGGTCAGAACCGTTTACCTCTCGACCTTCTACCAATGATATTCTTTTGTGTCAATTGATTGGTGATTATCTCCCCCCGATAATGTATATTTTGTATAGATATTTAATTCTTTGTTTCTTGTAAAATATGGCAAGAAGGACTTGGGATCACCTTTTAAAATAAACTATTGTGCAAAAATATTCTTCTGATGGTTTTGATAAAATCAAAATTAAAAATGAACTAGTTGAGACTAACTTATGACGAACTAAATTTCGACGTTTTGTCATCACATCTAATGTATGCACATCGTAATGACACTCACTCCATCAACTGTACCACTCACTCCACACACTGTACCACTCACTCCACACACTGTACCACTCACTCCACACACTGTACCATTCACTCCACACATTGTACCACTAACTCCACGCACTGTACCACTCACTCCACGCACTGTACCACTCACTCCATCAACTGTACCACTCACTCCATCAACTATACCACTCACTCCATCCACTGTACCACTCACTCCACATACTGTACCATTCACTCCACACACTGTACCACTCACTCCACGCACTGTACCACTCACTCCACGCACTGTACCACTCACTCCATCCACTGTACCGCTCACTCCATCCACTGTACCACTCACTTCTCACACAGTACCAGTTAAACCTAGAATAGTCACCATCGATATTTAGAATGTAATATTATTTTCACACACAGGCGTCGGTGTTGCACATGTCGTCTCTCTTCCATGCCTTCATCCTCTGCCAGGTGTGCCTACCAACCATCGCATCTCATACTTAACCCTTTACCCTCTGAAATGTCTACAACACCGTATTGGTTAACCTAGTAATATCTCACGTAAAGCCACCCGTACTTACCCGTATTTACGTGTTTTGCCGCTTTTCAATTTTTTATTTCGATATTTACATAGAGCCGATATTATAAAAATCCATTCACTTATACATTCACTACACAAACTAGGAGAATGTAAAAAATTACTTGGCGTGAAAGAAATTTAATAAATTTCTATATAATCATTGCTAGCTAAAATGGACATTATTAAGAATTCGCAATGTATTATGTCATAAAACATTTTATACCGCGTAGAATACTGTTCTTGACCGTTAATTTTGGTTTGTGCATCGTTTTAATTCTCTAACGGTGTCTGTCTAACGGTACTATACGTTATTGCTACGGTACCACTTAGTTGTGGACGATCTACTGCGAAACGGCCGGGTCAACGTACAACAATATCTCGAACAGCGACCAGCATCATGCTGCGTCAACCACGATCAGCGACTTCTGGGGTAAAGTCACCCCGGGAATATTGCAGCTCCTCTCACACTCGAAAGTGGTACGGTTTTGTATATCCTCCTAAACAGCGATTGTTAGTGGAACGCTTAGGTTTAAACTGGAACGTTTTTGTAGGGATATGGGATACTATGGTGAAAAGTGGAAAGTTTTTGTCTTTGTTTTGGATGTAGGTCGTAGTTCTTTTACGCGGAATGTGTCTGTCATGATATGGAATGTGTCTCTCATGATATGGAATGTGTCTCTCATGATGTGGAATGTGTCTCTCATGATATGGAATGTGTCTCATGGTGTGAAATGCGTCTGTCATGATATGGAATGTGTCTCTCATGATTTGGAATGTGTCTCTCATGATATAGAATGTGTCTCTCATGATATAGAATGTGTCTCTCATGATGTGGAATTTTTATTTCATGATATGAAGTGTCTGTCATAATATGGAATGTGTCTCTCATGATGTGGAATGTGTCTCTCATGATGTGGAATGTGTCTGTCATGATATGGAATGTGTCTCTCATGATATGGAATGTGTCTCTCATGATATGAAGTGTGTCTCTCATAATATGGAATGTGTCTCTCATGGTATGGAATGTGTCTCTCATTGTGAGGACTGTGTCTTATGACAAGGTACAAGTCTACTATAATACTTTCTTTCGTACGTTGAAATGTTGACATCATAATATTAATAAGATACTTAACAATAAAACGCATGCAGATACTGCAATGTAATACGCACGCAATTTCAACATCACAAGAATGCCATACTGCCTCGTACACAGACAGTAACAATGTAACACATATGGCGTCTGCACCACCCTCAAACATTGTATTACATCGTCATTCATGTTCTCATCATTATTCAATGATTTCCACCATAAGGACAGAAATTAAGAGGTATCACTTCCTGTTCCATGAACTATGATTGAGAGTAAGACAAGTTTTTTAAAGGACAGTTAGCGTTGCGGTTAGAGTATTTGACTTTGAATCCAGAGGACCCTGGTTCAATTCCCGCTCTAGCCAGTATACTACCTGTGGGGTTTTTTCGAGAAGAAAGCGCCTTAAACCCCCTGTGCCCGTGGTGATCTGGGTAGCCTTTGCAGGGTGATTCTGTAAGGGCTTTTCTTCGCTGACGTTGCTGTGCTTCAGATGCTCTACGGATGTCTTTCTATGTCGTTTACCTCCCTGCTATGTCATCATCCCATTGCAAATAACCATAAATTATCATAGACTTAGCCGAATGTGTGACATATTTGGACTCTCTGTAGACGTTTGAAACCAGTGGCGTGATTGGAAGAAGGTCAGTTGTCCACCCAGATTCGGTGGGTTTTTCACCGTAGGTGTTTTTCCCCCATCCCTCATAAGCGAGGCTAATCCGTTTGTCTTGTTAATGACATAGGCTAGCATTATAAAGGGCCATCAATGGCCTACACAATGATTACCTTGGTTTTCAGCTCATTGGTAACTAACAAAAGTTTTGACATGTCAAGTATCTCTCATTTTTAATAAGCCATCAAGCCACATCTCCACTTACATCCACAGTCATCCATAAAATCGATATGAATGAAGGTGTATGAATTGATATTACGGATTGACACAACGAATTGAGATCAATCCACACGTCTGCAGTCTGCATTTGTCATGTTATGCACCTATCATTTCAGCATGGCATCTCGATATTCTGTCATTTAACGACTGTTTATTTTCGTTTAATTCCAACGTGAGTCATATGAATTTCGGAATTCTTGTCATTATTTTGCCACGGTAGGGAAAACGTGAACTTGAGGTTTGAATCGTCACGTAGATTTGCTAATGCTTATGATTGGCTACTGCTTCGATTCGCATCGTTTCTGAATGATTGGATCTTAGTGCGGAATGCCTCAGAGACTGTGCCTGTCTCCACTGTTGTTTGTTTCAATAATTTGAGAATCGCTCTGGTTGAATCAATATAATGCATGCGAATGACGATGCATATTAAGTGTGTAGAACTTAGTTTAGAAAAAGTTTACTTTGTAGTTAGTGATAACTTTAGCATGAAAGTAGTCTATATCTCTTAAGTCAGCTCTACAGTCAGACCCTCCGTTATGCCTTGGCATCTAAATCAGCAGATGTTGAGACAAGTGTTTCTCTACATATCCTCATTAGGATATTGTGTGAATGTACATATATTAGTAATATTGGAGAAATCATTGAACTATTTCATTTGCATTATGTTACTGTGGTATTCTATGATCCCATTAATTTACAACTGAAATTTTGCAAATGAAAAAAATGAAATACCTGGCATTGATAACGACAAAAACCATTTTCTATTTCTTTGATCTTCTGTATTGACCTCATCACCCACGTTACGTAAATGAACTGCGCAAATGACGATACATATATTTGACAATATATATTTTAATATACGATATATATATTTGCAAGATATAAACTGGCAATAAGTACATCGCATGTTATCCCACATATGCAAAATAAATTGGCATCGTTTGTGCCATTCACGCTACCACTTGCTTGAATTGAAAAACGATTGATTTCTTCTTATCGACTTTGCTCTATGGATCGACGGTATAGTATCTAACACGCGATACTCAAGGATTATCATAGGCTTGGATTCTATTTTGCTCTTCCAGATTCGCTAGAACTTTATTATGTAAGCCGTGTGGTACAGCAAGTTTGTCACCCGACAACAGTTACTTTCATCTGATGTAGAACAGACAGATCTAACTGATTACTATTAGTCGCCGTGGTTCTCTAAGTAACTAGACGGAAATGCGCAGAGAGATCCTTTATCTCTGAGTAACTAGACGGAAATGCGCAGAGAGATCCTTTATCTTTGGTGAGACTCTCCTCACAATCTCTAGGTAACTGGTCCGGTGCTCTACCGTCTGAGTTACAGGGACAGACTTTAGATATTTTACACCCCTTTTTCAATACGCCAATATTTAAAGTCTGTATATCATGCCGGTGATATGCACAGATATCTGTGACAAACAAATAAATCGCTATATCAACGTAACATTAATAGGGGTCGACTTAGTGTATTGTGCGACATACGTAGCTCGTATACCATGGTCACGGACATTCATTATATCCTGTAATCTCAGGAGAAACTTCAAATTCCAAATCACATTCCTTATTCCTCTAATATTTTGCGCAAGATCAATCGTTCCAAGCCTAATCCAACTCGTGGATCACTACTAAGAATGTGTCAAATTTATTATGAGCAATTGGAAGCTTCTAAATTCGTTAATGGCGTTATAAATCATAGATATATTTCAATATGTGAATTAACAGTGAAATAAAAAATAAAATCTAACGCTTAGATTTCACCGTCGAACTTTTTTCGCCGAGAACAATCACCTACACTACTACAACTGTAACTTGTTACCTATGTAAACCCTTAAAACCTGATACACGACGTACATGAATAACCAACAAAACAAGTCGGGGTAGCCGTGTTAGTCTATGTACGTAATGAACAAGAAGACCGTAGCGCCTTATGAGACCAACAAAAGTTTATTGAAACACGAGCTTTCACAGACTCAAGGAATCCTCCATCGGGTGAAGCATTCCTTGTGTACTTTCACTTGATGAAGCATTCCTTTTGTCTGAGAAAGCTCGTGTTTCAATTAACTTTTGTTAGTTTCATCAGGTGCTACAGTCTTTTCCTTGTTCTTTACGTACATAGACTAATTCGGCTTCCCCCATTTGTTCTGTCAATATGATCAGCACCGCATTCAGCCATATGAAGGGGAAATTGATAAACTCATACAAGAAATTCGCACAAGTAAATTCACCTCATGCAGCATTCTTTGTGTCTGCAAAAGCTTGTGTTTCAATCAACTTTTGTTAGTCTTATAAGCTGCTACAGACTTCTTGTTTTTTACGAATAACCAAGTAAAATATATTGCATTTTTACGATTTTGAAGCAAACCAACGCCACATAACAGTACATATATGATAAAGAAGCCTTATTAAACGAAGGCATTTACGTAGTTTGCTATGCAGTATCTGAGCATTGCACTTTGAGATAAAAATTGATCTTTTGCTGGGCACAAATCCAACCCCCTTTAAATTATTGAGACTTTCTTAATTTTCTCCCTTGATTGGCATTATGTATTACATAAATTAACTTAACGTAATGGGAATTTTGCAGGAATTTCAACTTTTTTTATGATTAACAAAAACACAATACGCTTTACTGAAGTGTGGAATATTCCTTTATCCCCACATCCCTTTAAATCTGTGTATGAGTGTACAAATCAACTGGAATTGACCCATTGTCTATGCAATTTTAATTTTTGGCCTTTGATTGCATCTTGGAATTTACGGCTTATTTCTGATCTGGGTAAAATATGGATGTTGTTTTATTTCTGATTGGACCAAATGACGTGCCATGAATTTTATTGCTGGTTTTTAATTGGATCAAACGACGTGTTTTTCACTGTTGAACTTTAAGGTTGATTTTTTAACCGGTTCTGGTAACGTACGATGATGAACTTCGCAGCTGGCTGAGATGGTGAACCTACATTTCCTCAGCATGATGGAAGCCCTGCAGGAGTGTAACTCTTCCGTCCTCGCCAAGGTACACCGAGTTTCCATTTTAACAATTCTTACCCCGTTTAACAACAGCAACATTGCGTAGGACGCAAAAGACTAAGAGCAACAACACATTCTAATTAATTAGTTCCATTGATCAGTCTCCACACAAGGTGTTTCCCTACATCTTTTACGTTACTATAAAACACGGCTACCCGCCCTTATGTGAATAATGAATAATGTCAGAATATTTTCTTCACTAATTGCCTTAGACTTTCAATCTCAAATTAAACTGGTGCCATCAACACTTCAGGCACATGGTTATAACACCGTACATACTAAACATTTACGTACTACTCTCACTAATTTCATTATCCTTGTTTATTAGTTATATTTGTAATTTTACTACAGCATGACATTGTCACGAGGAATACGCCTTCTTTTATACAGCAAACCGATTTCCTATGATGTGTCGCATAAGAAAATTAATCTTGGCGTGTCCCTTTCAGCTCTTCCCTCTCTGGACTACCATCCTTTACACTTTCCACACCGTGGTAATGTACATTTACTGTGAAAATACCGAAAAATACAGTTGTTATAAATTCATCCCACGTACATGTTACTATGACATGACAAATGCCCCAAATAAAATGATTTTTAAATAATAATAATTATTATAGTAATAACGATAACGATGATGACAGCCGTGGCGGCGATAATGATGATAACGACGATGACGACGATGATAAAAATTTAAACACATTTTTATTTAACAGCAATTAAAGATCGTTTACGAATTTCCACCAATGCATGTCTCCATATAATACTCTGATATAATAAGTTTTTATCCTGTCTGATTTGTTTGTTCGTTTTGTTATCGAATTGCTCCAAAGGTTTTGCAGATAGAGCCCCATAGCCCTATATATTCCACGACTACACGTGGTTAAGTGTCTGACAAACTAAATAAGTTCTTCATTAGCACAAAATATGAGACTACATCGTTCACTCAGCTCATTCATCTTATATAATCAAGTACGTTCATTTGGTTTTAGTCCTCTGTTCATGGATACGTTATTATTTCTCTCAAAAAATCACCTCATAACAGGAAGCGCCTTAAATAAGTATTTAACTTCTGGCGCTTCCTTTCAACACAATTCCATATGAATATGAATGACCAGTGATATCGCCCACGCTAAATTACGATATCGTCCACTCTAAATCGTGATATCACCTACTCGAACAATGACTCGTCTATTTCTTATATACATCTCATATGTATGTATACATAAATATCTATTAATTTTGTCTCCATTATTTCCCGTATGACATGTATAGTTGTAAAATCACATCATAGTATTTTATATTGTGTTTTATAAAGGTGTTGAATAAATAAACGAATTGAAGAATTAATGGTCATCAACATTAAAATGGAAAGAAATGCACAGAAGAAAAACCTATACCTCTGATGGGACTCGAACCCACGACCTCCAGATAATTGGTCTGGTGCTCTACTATTTGAGCTACAGGGGCAAGCTTTTTCCTGCGCATTTAGGTATTTCACACCGTTTTCAAAAACCACTGATGTTTAGAGTCCGTATATCATGCCAGCGATGTACACAGATATCTGTACCAGCATGATGGACTGTAACGTGATTGGCTGATTTTTGCGGTGTTTTCTATAGTAACGTGATGTTAGCCATGAGAACCACATTGTAAACTCCATTAAAATAACATGAAAACGAAAGTTAAAAGCATAAATGATATGCTTTTATGTTTCACTTTTAAACTTTTTCAATAAAAACTGATGATGGAAATGCAGTTTTTGTGAATAGAAATGGGTCTAATCTGGAGCATTCAAGTATATTCATTTATTATGTTAAAAGTAATCACTGAAAAATATATACGTTTTCGATGATTTTATATTAAAATGCAATATTACAATGCATAAATCTTCTCGCCTCGTGAATTGAAAGAATTGATGTTAATCGGCATTGACTTGTTTAAAAATGTTTTTAACCCCTGCTAGCCACAATACTATTTGAGACCCACCATGTCAAAATCAGTCGGAAGTCGGGAAATCCCCAAATCAGTAAAATGCAATAATACATTACGACAT
>WURV02167575.1:0-14747 GCA_011762755.2 Epimenia babai
CGACACGCGACCGGTCGCGTCAGGCAGTTGGTCGCTTAATACAGTGTACTTATATAACGAAAATGTTCGGGACCGCCTTAAGACAAGTGGTCGCTGAATACGGGTGGTGGTTTGAGCAAGTTTCACTGTATTCGTTAATTTGGTAACAGATCGTCCAAAAAATCGTATTTTTCTAGAATGCTTCTATGTTATAAAATTCATTTAGGTAGATATTGTACATAAAAATATTTTGTTGAATAGAAAAAAATGAAAAAAAATAAAAAATACATAAATAAAAAAAAATTTTGCTATTCATAGATGTAATGTCAGTGTGAAGCAGTTGTATTACTCAGGCCATTAACACATATTTGTGATCTTCATCCCTGTAGAAATCAACATCAGAGCAACAAGGGGGGGATGTCTGAGTAGGGAGTCAGCGTTGCTGTGTTTGTCGTCTTTCGGTTAATTATCTGAGGCTGAATCTGAAGCCACAGGACTTTAGGTCCATCCTTAAAATACCTTGACCTCGATTTACATTCGACACCGATCACTTTAGCCGATGTTGACTAATATCGTAATTAATTGACTAGGTAATGGGATGAATACTGAGTCCAAGCATATACTGTCGACTACGATCGTAGGTCGAGACATCAAGTTCGACTAATATTGGTTAGACTGTACTAGAAGCAAAATTCATTTCGCTGTTACCTTTCCATGAACAAAAGAAAGAACTTTACGTATCTCAGTTATGGGTCCACATTTGTGGAATAAGATGGATACATAAGACAAAATATCTCCCAAATTTACCCCACTACAAATGAATTTAAAAGCCTCCAATATATAGGTTATGCAAAAGAATTTGACCATATAATGCACTATACTTGTAATGTTTTTGATATATTCGTATGGTCTTATTTTCTTACGCAGATCATGCTAATATTGTGTTTTGTTGAATAAATAAGAAAATAAATAAATGAAGATGGCTGTATTTAATTAAGCTGAAAGCATAGCTATTATTTTGTTATCCAGTAATAGCTATTCAAAGGTCTGGTGTAAACTCTCCGATTCATGTGAATTTCATCTAGATTTCCTACTGTGTCTATTAGAACATCATTTTAATACACTAATTCACTATTAGTTTATTTAATCTCATTTATTACTTAGTCAACTGTTCATGAAAATGTAAATAAAATTGCCGCTGTCTTTTTAGCGTTGATATTTAGACACCTAATAGTGCTCCGCGCTTTGTTACCTCAGTGCTGTCATGTGACCATAATCGCCACGTTATGCTCACAGAACTATGTAATGCACCAAGCATAAGTGTTACTAGTTGTTATACATGATCTAAGTTGCTCAGTAGTAGTGTTAACTTACCTCTGAAATGTTCCTAGATTGTCTTGTGATATTTATGTGATGGGAAAAGGGTCCTTGTATGACTGCAGTGTGATGTTGACAACTTCCTGTCACTGTATAGGGCTGTAGTGGCTGGTATGCTATGGTGAGGAATAATTCGTGTGATATTAATTGATACATAGGTGTTTGGTAGCATAATAATGCCAGTGTGTTATCTTCCAGCAGATAGTGTTATATTCCAGCAGATAGTGTTATCTTCCAGCAGATAGTGTTATCTTCCAGCAGATAGTGTTATATTCCAGCAGATAGTGTTATATTCCAGCAGTTAGTAATGCCTCCTTTATTAAAAAATTATAGTCGGCGACTGTCAGTTGACTTCACCATGTCACAATTAGGGTTGGAGGCTTCTGTGCATTTGTTTTGGGGCCTTTGGCCGAGCGTTGATAGTGCTAGGTTTGTAAGAAGCTGGTCCAGTATCAGACTGAACACGACTAGGTTCACATCCCGCATCCTTGCAGAGGGCAGCATTCATTGATCCGGGCCTTGACTTGGTCTGGTCCTGATTCATCTTGTTAAGTTAATGAAGTTGCTAGTGAATTTTTTCCGATTTTTTTGAAAGCAACCGTAGTGTATTGAGACTAAGATTTACTGGCGAGCATACATCGGGATAGAGCTCGACTGATGTGTTCACTCCAAAAAAGAGTATCGTTGTAAGAATTTTAAAACTTCTGTCCAATTTTTAGTCCTTTTGTAGTACTTTGATACCTTATTGATATGATTTTGATAACTTTTTTGGAGACAAATACAAACGTGTATCATTTCAATACCTTTTTACACCATTTTGAAGACAAAATTAAAAGTTTTTGGTGTCTAAAAGATACTAAAGGCATTAAAATGATACCAATTTTGGAGACAAATTAAGAAATATATAAAATGAATATATAAAAATAAAATTACTTTCAGTCTATTAAATTCCCAATTCATTAATGAAAATTTTGAGTGAATCCCGAAAAGGCATTTACGCATTCATCCCCACTTTATATATCATAAAAAAAGAAAAAGGAGAAAATATGAAAAAAAATTTTAAAGGAAAAAAAGGGAAAGGGCTACTATTATTTTCTTATTAAAATATTAATAAAAGATATTTTTTACTGTTATGTGATAACATAATGAAGAAGTTGTTTTTCAATTTTTATACGATAGTCCCATAGATATGAAACTTAAATTTAATTATATATTTTTTCTTGCACTAAAACCTGTCCCATTCTAGACAATAAATTATACATCGCTTTTGTCAATAAAATTTTTCAAACAATCATTACGACCACATTCAATTTTATGAAATTAGTGAGCTTTGTTTATCTCAGTTCCCTCGGTTGTTAATTCTGAATATAACAAACTTTACTTTTCCAACTCTTGAACATAAAAGTGCTTACTTTCTCAGAATTTGTGCATATGTGAAGAGCAAATTTTTTCTGTATAAAATTTCCTGCTGAGCGACCCAAATGCTGTTTAATTTTTTTTCAGTTTTACATCTTTAATAGCATTAAAACATAGGGTTCGGTAACAAAAGTAAATTACTTCCTTAGTAACTTGTTCAGAAACACTTATTGCAGTTCCAATATTGAATTCAAGTTTGTGATTATTTACTATTCTATACCAGTCTGCGGGTTAATTTTGATTGAGAGCATTACAATGAATATATAAATAATTATGTGCAAGCAAATATTCCATAACGGTCCCTGACTTAATTTTGATTGAGAGCGTCACAGTGATTAAATGACTAATTTAATTTATTTATTGTCTGTCAAAGTCTGTAAAGTCTGTACAGTGCTCACCGGATTGTGGTCGGATTGCATCTTGTAACTGGATCCAAACCCAGAGTGCTGGTAACTTATACTATAATTTTAATCCTTATCCCTGGCTCCATGAATCTCCTCTTCCTTATTCTCCATCGCATCGCCTTCATTCTCTTCTTAATGTAGGTCACCTTAATATACGTTCTTTACCGAGTGATTATGATGAAATTGCCCTCTTACTTATTCACCAATTTGATATAGTGTGTCTTTCCGAAACATGGCTAACTGATAATCATTCAAACCATTCCATTGAATTTACTCATTTTGCTGATCCATTTCGTCATGAACCTGCTTCTGCCTTTAGTTCACGTGGGGGTGTGGCAACTATATTTTATAAACTTGGTATTAATTGTAAAAGGCTCGAACACTCAGAAAAATTATTTACTTCTGACATTGACTCAGTTTGGATTAAAATTACCACTGCTATCAGACCTATCATGTCTGGCACTATCTACAAACCTCCAGACTCTATCAACTTTTCTTTAATTCACTCTTAAGAAATTCTAGATGCTTCAGTCAGTCAGCATGAGGTCATCATTACTAGTGACTTCAATACTGACTGGCTAAATCCCTCTCCATATAAAACCTCTTATTCTAACTTAGCTAACCATTTTCACTTGCACCAAACTATCAATCCTCCAACACACATAGGTCTCCATAAAGATTTCTGCATCAATCTTCTCTTTGCATCATCAGTATTAACTTCTACCAGTGGCGTATTGTTCAATCCTATCAAGGTGGGATAACTTGGCATAATTTTACTTATGTTCATGTTGTTAACTTCCACATTAAAGCACCCAGAAAAATTGTCCACACATGTAACTTTAAATTTCTAATAAAGATAAGAATTTAGAATAAGAATTAATAAGAATTTAATAATTCTTTAATCATGCAGCTTCTACTATTTTCATGAACCAATCCAATTTATCAGTCAATGAAGATGCTAATGAAATAGAAACTAATAGAACGCTCGTTAACACTCATGCACCCTTTAAATGCACTCGGATTCGGCCCACCTGGAAAGCTTGGATAACTAAAGAATTGCTAAAACAGATAACGTATAAGAATAAACTATTCAAAAATGCAGTTAATGATTACCATAAATGGGACTACTATAAAAATATTAGGAATTATACTAACAAACTAATCTGACATGCAAAAATAGAATATTACACCAATCTAATTAATAACTCGCAGTCTAACAAACCTTGGGATATCATTAACCAACTAACTAAAAGCAAAAGTATCAGTGATATCACAGAACTTACAACCAAGTTACAGTCACAGAGCCGTCAGACATTGCAAGCACACTAAACTCTTTTCTTCAGCACAATAGGTTCTTCTAATAACTCTGAACTGCTACAGAGTAACTCATCTAGTGTAAATGTATAGAATCTAAATTGGGATGGTTTTAAACTACACCCTATTATGGACATGCGCACGGAGCTGCTAATGTCGCCTCCAAAATACAAAAAGCGGTTTACAACAAATACTCACATTTAATTACAAGATTATTTCTCTTTTATCATTAGACCTCTGACCAGAATAATTAACAAGATTATATTTACCAATACATTTCCCGATGTTTGGAAGAAGGCACTAGTGACTCCTCTCCCTAAACCTGGAGATTAAACTGATCTTTCTAACTATCCTATCTCAAACCAAACGGGCTCATCTCCAATCAGCAATAAGGATTTCGACAAAATCACTCAACGCAATCTTTACTCTTACAATTAACCAATAAATGGCTATTAACTCTTGATAATATATCGGGTTCTAGATTTGTTTCATTAACTGCCCTTGACATTTGAATTAGAGAATTATCTCTTCTTCCACGCCACGCACCTATTCCACTCTCCTACAATCTATTCGCTGTCTTCAATCACTCGATGTCAGACGCTAATACTTCTTTCTCTGTGAAATTTATAAGTTAATCAATAACATATCACCATCATTACATACTAACTTCTCAAACAGCATCTCTTCTACAAATCACTCGCTTCGTTCCAGTTCTCATAACAACATTCCCATTCCTCGCATGAACAAAGCAATAGGTCGATGTGCTTTAAGATATCTTGGTCCCGAAACTTTTAATAAACTTGATAATTCCATTAAAACGGTCCCAATCTCCCTATTTTCTAAAAACGTTCAAAGCTTTCCCTATTTTATTCAACCGCTGATGCAAACTGATGACAATCTGTGATGCCGTGTTGGTTATTGTATATGGTGTGTAGTATACCTATGTATATATATATATATTCATATGTATGTGTGTAAATGTGTGTATTTATATCTATGTGTGTATATGTATGTGTGTATGTATGGGTGTGTATACATATGTATATGTAGGTGTATGTATATGTATGTTTGTATATATGTTAAGTGCTGATGTGTATATGAATGTGTGTGCATGCATGTGTGTGCGCGCGTGTGTGTATGTATATGTACATGAGTATGTCTGTCGGTGCTGCGTGTATGTCTTATGCATGTATGTACACATATATGTCTATCAATGTCATATATATATCTCGTCTCTATATTTATTTTTTTGGCGGCGGCAGCGGCGGCGACGATGATGATAATAATAATTATATGTAAGCAAATATTTTATCATGGTCCCTGACTTAATTTTGATTGAGAGCGTCACAATTAATTAATAAATAATTATGTGGAGTTTCTATTTTCTTATTTTTTTATTTATATACAAGGTGTCCCATGAAAAATTGCACCCCTGTCATTTTGCATTGTTATTGTATTGGTTTCTTGTACTGCAGTACATGTTGAAGGAAATTCAATTCTACACAAAATACTATTACAACATGTGTTCAAAGTGTCCGCCTTTCTTCCACCATTTCTTCCATCGCACTCCCTATCTTATAATTTAAAGGGTTTAAATCGGGACTGTTAGGCGTCCAGGAGTCTGGTTCTATTAAGTCCGGTGTTTCCCTCCTCAGGAACTCGACTGTTTCTCTTGCCCGATGCGCAGGTGCTCCATTCTGCTGAAATGTGAGAGTATCCGATAAATGACGCATGTCCGGCAGCAGCTTTTGTGTCAAGAATACATTCCTGTAATAATAAACGCCATTCACTTTAACTCCAGGCTCAATGGAATATTCATCAGTTTGAACTGACAACCCGACCAAAACCATCAGCGATTTGCTGAAAGTTCAACGTGTTCGAAGTAAACAGTTGGCAGAGATTTCTTTTGTGTCCCACTGACCACATAGAGACGATCATTCTGACTGTAACAGTAAAAATCTGTTTGTCTGTAAAAATAATGTTATCCACTCCGTGTGTAGGAAACTGTTTCTGTGAGCGTTTACACCTTTCTAACTGTGCCTGTATATTTGCTGCTGTTCCGTACCTTTTTTTTTTCAAGCATTTCAAACAAAGGCCTTTGTGAATAATTCTATGTACCGTTGTTCTAGATACACTACTTTTATCGAGATATCTTTCTTATTGATCGATGTGTCTGCGGATTATCCTCTTGGCAAGAATCAGCTCCTCGACCTGTCGTTCTGTACAGGTTTTGGTCGTCCACTCTCGACACGGCGTTGTGCCATACCGCTTTGATAAATCTTTTGCAAGAGGTAACTAATACTTATAACCTTTCAACCTTTGTCTGGGAACTCTCTAACAAGTCTTTTGCACCATACATCTTGTTTGCCTTTAGTTATAGCTCTAGCTATAGTAATAAGTTATAGCTGTATTTTCCTCTTTTGTAAAAATTATCAATTTAGCAACTGATTTTTGTATGGACAAATATCGAGGACACGGAATGTTTATGACTACACAAAATTTGATGATGTCACAAATTAGCCAAGTTTTTTACTTCCTATTGTAGATATTAGATAACTATACAAGAATTTGTTGTTTTATGAAAATCGGTCAATACATATTTGCGAGCAATTCAGTCACTTGTGTATAGAGGTGCAATTTTTTATGGGACACCATAAATATTTTGGACTGATTTTTCGGACTTTTTTATATTAATAATCCTTATTATCAATACTAAATAATTATATAATTAAAGAAGTTTCATATTATGAATAAAATATTTTTTTAAAATAAAATAATGTTTAATATATTTTTATAATTGTAGTCTCTGTATAAACATTTATTTTTTGTATACACATTTGTATTTTGTATATTCATATTTTTGTATATACATTTATACATTTGTAGATGCATTTTGTATGGAGACTACATCTCTACAGAGACTGTACATTAATTTTGTATACATAAGTAAATCAATTGAATTTAATTGAATTGAATAATTTTACATGGCCTGGATTGTTGGTTTGAAGGTTGAACTATCATTTCCTGATTTTTCTCCCCCGGCTTCACTCCACCTCTGACCTGTATATTGCCATTTGTTTTCTGTGTATATTTTCAGTTTAGTATCTTTCCTTTCCATGTAAGTTCTCTTTGTAGTGTGGTATTGACTATAATTATGCTAATGCTTAAGTACACAATGTATTACCCACCATTTCTCCCTTGTTGCACCTCACAATGTCTACTGTATGTTTGGATACCTTCGTTAATCTTATCTTCTGAAGGTGTAACATTTAGAAGTCACGCTACACACTGGCATCAACAAAATTTTCTCATTCGTGTGTATGGCGTTGTACCTACCAGGGAGAGGGGGTGGTTATGTAATTACCATAATGGTTGAATTGCTGGAATCGAATCCAGAAGACCCTGGATCGATTCATGAATGTCTTCAATATCATAGCCGTGGCTCAATGTATCTTGGGCTATCGACAGTATATTGAGCTAGATACTTGATTGGGCTTTTGAGATTTGAGTACACTTTGGTAATTGTTTTTTGTGATATTTCTTGTGTTCTACGCATCATTTCGAGGAGGCAAGTAAGGTAGTGGTTAGAGCACAGAATTCTAACCCAGTCAACCCAGGGTTGATGGGTCTCTAACCAGAATACTACTTGTGACGTTTTCTTTCATCCCCGTCTGCCTATGGGGGTATGGGTAGCCCTTGCAGTGTGGTTATATAAGGGCTTAGTCCCTCTTACGTGCCTGTATTTCAGATGGTCTCTTGATGGCTCTATGGCACTTACCCCTCCACATTCTCATCATCTCAATGAGTCATTAACTGTTGAAGACTTAGTGGAGAGTGCGACATATGTAGGCTGTCTGGAGGGATTTGGAACCAGCGATGTGAATTGACAAAGGTCAACCATCTGCCCAGACTTGGTGGGTTTTTCACGGTATGTGTTTTCCCCCACCTCATAACTTAGCCTAATCCATTTGTCGTGTGAACCACATCGTCTAACGTTGCGGTAAAGGACCAATAATCATTCAAGCAATAAAAACTGTTGTTTACATACATATACACATATAAAATGCATACACATATAACACGCATACACATATACATACATACATACACGCGCACACGCACATCACATACAAATACGGAAATACATATGCACACACAAATATGGAAATACACATGCACATACAAATACAGAAATACACGCATATACAAATACAAAAATACACGCAAATACAAATATGGAAGGACATACGCACATACAAATACGTGTTGTATACACGCTCACATAGCTGCCACATTACGTTTATTAAGCCAGGTTGTTTTTATCGGTTTTTATCATACTTTTACTGCGAATTCTGCTTTGATATCTGTACCAGTGTGTCAAGCTAACATAGCGCTTGCAGTCATATTTTTAACGTTTTTTAGTTTTTTGAATTCATATTATATTTGCCCTTTTCTAAATGATATTTTATTGTAAAATTTTACTGGATTTGATATCAATACAAGACATGCCAAGCTGACATATATTATTTGGGGGTATTTGTGATTTTTAACGCAGTCTTTCATGTCGCCTGCCATTATATCTTGTGATAGCACCAAGAAAACGCTGTTGTAGTTCGATTTATGAATGAATCTGACCTATTTACTTCGCAGAATTTCCCTACGATTTTTCTACGAGTCACAAGTTATTTGGACTGCACTGTTGATAGCATAAATGTGCTTAATACCAAATAATTTTACTTATCGACGATCAAGGGGTGGCCATTATTGAAGAATACCAACAATTGCTCTGTCGCGACGTTTAGTCGAGCGTTGCACGGAAACGGCGCGGTTCTGGTAATATCCCATCAAAGGTATAGGTTTTTCTTTGCATTTCTTTTCATCTTGATAACTGTTCCGACACATCGTCAACTCGACCGTCCCTCTCGTAGTCTCAATCTTACTCGATGGAACGTTCAGTCTTGTAATAAAGCCACTGTGATAAACGAAGTCTTTGTTGAACTTGACATTCTCTTTATCAGTGAGACTTGGTTCAGAAACAACGGCGCAAATGGGACAGTGGTTCACGATCTTCTTCCGCCCGGCTATTCGATTGTATTGAAATATACACGCACATACAAATACAGAAATACATACGCACCTACAAATACGGAAATACATACGCACCTACAAATACGGAAATACATACGCACATACAAATACGGAAATACACAAACCCATATAAATACAGAAATACACACACACATACAAGTACATATATACATGCATGGGTTGTTGTACAAATTACTTTCAATATAAACATTTATATTACTTTCGGAATATTCAGTCTTTTCACTTATTGTTACTCATTGCTGGCCTTTTACCATTGTACATACATTGTACATATTGTGTAATAACATAGGTGAATTATTACTTATACAACGTCTGAGTTTTTACTTATATATCGTCAGTGAGTTTTATAATAACATTAGTGAGTTATTACTTATACAATACCATTAGTGAGATATTAATTATCTAATAACATCAGTGCATTGTAACTTATATAACATTAGCAAGTAGTTACTTATACAAAAATTTCAGTGAGTTCTTACTTATATAATAACATTTGTGAGTTATAACTTTATGATGAAATCCGTGAGTTATAACATATATAATATCGCCAGCGAGTTACGACTTATATAATAACATAAGTTATATATCAGTGAGTTATTAATTATATAATCACATAAGTGAGTTATAACCCATATAACATCAATGAGTTATTACTTATATATTACTTGTATAATGCAAGCCTAATTAATTACACTCGCTTTGCTGAGGGTCAGAGACAAGATTATAACTTTATTATCTTGATATATGTAAACGTATTCTCTTGTGACTGTGTAAACATCTATGTCGAAATATGCGCCATGTAACAGGAATTGGTGTCGCATTGAGAGGGTATTACTGGAATTAAATTGTTACTATTCAATTGTGGGAGTTGTGCTATACAGTTTGGTGTTTATAATGCAGTGCTAAAATGTTGTGTTATAGTCAAATACTTATTGTTACTTGAGAAATAAAGTACTTGTATATTACAGCAAATTTGCTCAGGATCATATGATATGTTAGAACTATTGCCTCAAATATTAACAGACCTGAGAAAGAAATGCACAAAATGTCCACACAAAATCTTGCTCACACTATCTGCAGTAACAATCTGTCAAACAAGTGTGCAAAAATAAAGTTTTGTATTTCCCAAGATAGACCCACAATGAAATAAAACCTTGAAGTAAAAAATGAAAAACATTCAGAACAATATCCTTAGAGTAAGTGATTAGTATCATTGTTTCTCGCATCCGCGATGAGTCTGTTTGTTTGATCTGTTTCTAAGACTAGTTACAAGTATCTACATGTACAGTATGGAGAGCAATGTATATAGTAATGTATATCCCAAAATATCAACAATGAAAAAATTTGTTGGCTAATGAACGTAGTAAAATTGCAAAAGTTTCTCTGGGTTTGCTGCATTGGAGATAGGTTTGTGGGTCATTCAGGATGGCATATCGATTGTATGCAGATGTTTTAGTTGCGGGCCACGACCCTGTTCCCGGTTTGCTTTAGGCCGTCGATCTGTAACAGTTCCATGCCATTAATACTACACTCTGACTAACCCCAACCTGTCATTTGAGAACTCGTGCCTCGAGCTGACCTCTGGCAAGATTTGGGGAGGTCGCACTCTGGCACCAGAGCATTATCCTTGCAATATCACTGAATTAGTCAATTAGTTAATTAGCGAATTAAGGAACAGTTACTCAACACCGTCAAATAAAAGTAACAACGGTAAATCCATGTACACCCATCTAAACTCATCTCCCAACATAAGAAGCTTTGCATCCTTGAAAAGGGTCATGTCACGAATAGATGGCATCCATAAGAACATGCCCATCGAGCTTGTGTATCTCAATATATACCAAATGTACATATCGATCCTGAGCAAATTTTGAGTATTTAACATGAATCGGGCTAGATGATATACCATACATATATTATAAAGTAGTAATATGCCTATATTTGTAGTGTAACCGTCGACTTTACCACCTGCGCACTGTATTCAAGCTTCTTAACACACATGGTTGTAAATACCGTAAAATTTTGAACGCCTTTTCTTATGCTTCCAATTTTAGCTCAGCCAAGCAAATGCTGAGTAAAGGACTAGAACTACGTCTTTCCGACGATCTCAGTTCCCATTGCGCAAAATATCCAAACTAAAAATGGAAATAAAAATAGCAATCTATAATAACAAACATGTGTGGGTCATACCGTGTGACTTTGTTTACATTAACTTACTAGGATCGGTTTAATTTTAATTCTTATACATGCGATTCACTCTACTTGTAATTTATTCACACAATATAAATCGTGCATATGCAAAATCGACAAATAAACAAGAGAAGCAGCTGTTATAATCATTAAGTACAAATTACCGTATTCGTCCGAATATAAGACGATTCCGATAATAGCACGACCCTTAAACATTGGGATGCAAAAATAATACAAAGCTATTTGTGTTGTCATCATTCCACGATTAGTATGGGAAGCCGTAATTAGTTTTAATAATTTTGAAAAAATGGAAGGCGAACACCTTTTGAGACTAATGAATTTTATTAATAAACAAGTTTTTGCAGATAGGTAATGTGCTTCGCCAGGCTTAGGGAATGAATCATGTGTTTAAGTACTAGTGAGTGGCAACTATGTTGTAATTAGTATTGTACTGTTAAGGTTACTAAAATTTGCAATCGCCAATTTTCATATATAACCCAGTGCCTGTCCTAATAGTAAAGCAATATTGACATTCCTCACGAATAGAAACTATTAAAGGGATATAACCGTAAAACATTCAAAAGTTAATTGATGTTGCCACTAAAAATGACTTATCGCCCCTACTTTCCGTTCAATTACCATTATCACCCCTCCAGTACATTTTGAAATAAACTCATTGATTAAAATAGTAACCTGACGTTCCTCTAAAATTATTTCAAAGGTCAAGATGACTGTCATTTTCGAAGTTTCAGCAGAGCATCCAAGGAATTGAATTTGAATGTGCGCAAAACGACTGCGATTACAGTCTAGGACAACTCTACTTGAGAAATGTCTATTTATATTTTAGAAGTCGTCATATATTCGGGCGAATTCGGTATTATAATGTGAATAGTTTTGTTTTTTTTTAAACTAATAAATTGATATATAGTTCAAGTGTTGTTGTGTCTTACAATTTTGACGAGACTCTGTTCTCATTGCCAATGCACATTTACTGAATATGCTAATGAATACATGAAATTTACGTATGATCAGAGTTTAGATGGTTAAAATGCGAAAATACCGAGATAAAGGAATGCACACACCATCGTGATAAGGGTACTCGCGGCACGGGTACTCGAGTTTGGACATGTAACGACCACTGGTCGCAGTCGTTCGCTAAGTTTTGGGAGGTATTTAAGCCAAAAGTGGACTTGTCTCGGAACAGGGTTCTTTTCCTGCGTGATCCGCGTCACGTTGCCATCGACCCCAAACCGGATGTAGGTCTTATTCTGGCTGTCGTACGTCAACGTGCGCATTCGATCGATTTCCGAATTCGGTGCCAAAACCCTGTCGGTTAAAACGGTTACAATCGATTCGTCGATCGACTATAGCGTATCGTTGCTTTATATTTATATGGAGGATAGTAATATATATATAAGTAGTAGAATAGGGCGTAGTTGAGGGGCGATTTTGTTAAATCTATTGGTATTGTAGCTATCTCAACTTTATATAGTTTTTCAATGCCCTTTATATGTTATGTTTGTCTGAAATTATCATTGTAAATGTGTATTGTTTGGTCTAAAACTAACGTTTCTTAATACGAATAGCAAGCACATAACCAGGCCTGTTTGACTAAAGTGTAATATACTCCAAAATTGGAAAAATTAAATTTCGATAAACGATGCACTATACTGTATTATTTATTTAATTATTCATAGCAGCCAGCGTTTACGTACAGATGCTTGACGTAATTGCTCCAACATTCCATCATTAGTTTGCTCATTTCGATGTCGATTTCCGCAAAGTTGAAAACATGGTGACCGGATAAGGGAGAACCGAACAGGTAGAACAGATCAATTCCATGCGGAACCCCTACAAAAGTTAATCAACTTGTTTCGTCACAATTAATTTTATTAGTCATGTAAGTTCCAGGTATGATATAAAGGTGTGGGTTATTTATTATCAATTTTACAAGGATATAATTAGCCATGCACTGAAGACTTGTGTCGATTACTGTAGCGAGATAACTCGCTATCACCTATGAGATACATCCTCGTTAAAGGGACGTAATTGTAGATACTTTCATATGCAGTACGAACTGTCATGCGCGGTATATGACACTGGCAGTTAACATCTATTTACAATAAGCGATCTTTGCAGTAAAATTCTAAAATACTCACTGTACCAATCTTGCAAGTATAAGTTGTTGTCAGGTGATGGTGACCGCGCCCATTCGTACATTGTCACGTTCAGCCCACCATCGGCCGCCAAGTCGGCGGTCCTGACACTTTCTGCTTTCCAGACCGAATCCGTCATTAACTAAAAAATCCGAACAATTTTCAGATGCGTGGCATTGTGCTTTTTTGCTCGTGGTTACCATAACAAAACAAACAAATAGATTACCAAAAAATACGCGATTTGCCCAATGTGCTAACATGTTCCAACGCAGAATTGTATGAACACAAATTATTCATTATCGTAATATATTCATAAATAACTAAGAATAACTGCAAGTTATTGCAAAATAACTACACGCATTCTGAATAATCAATAAACGACATCGTCTTACGTTCGAGGAACTTTGTCTCATGCTGCCCTCATCTCCGAGATTCTCCCAATCGGTGTATTCAAAAGACAAGGTATCTGTAATGCGCAATGAGCTCGGATGATACCATTAACATGAATGTACGCGCGGTACACCGGTTCATATATGGCCAATACAAGTTTATTGTATTTTCCTAGCTACGTGATATACTTGAAGTATCTGTATACTAGTCGTATCGAAGTAATGTAGACCAACGTGATAAATCAATTTATCCACTGTTTTGTTTCTATAACGTCACACCTGACCTGCTATTGTTCTATTTATCTACCGAGGATATCTCCGACATCGGCAGCACCAGCATTAATCCGGCAAAGCATAAATAACATCGAATATCTGTATTGGTCACGATAACAAGGAACAGCTGCTTTAGATCG
>WURV02167586.1:0-13678 GCA_011762755.2 Epimenia babai
TTTCAAACTCGCAATTTTTCTCGCAATGTTGGGGCTTTTGTTGTGAGAATTTGTTGACGCCGACTGTTTGATCATACGAGTTGGCCAACATATCGCACAGTGTAAAGGCACTATTAGGCAGTCGAGGCATAATTACACCTGAATGAAGGAAGCCAATGGACATTAAATTGATACCTTTGCTGCGCATTAATATTTAGCCCTATCACCACAAATAATGTAGTTCCTCTTTATTGAAATTTTACAGACGGATATTTTTGAAACATAAATAACCTCCTCACATCCGTTAGGAAATAAGTAACGTGTACAATCACATCCGAGGTATCTCCGCTTTCTTAATCCTTGTCAATAAAATTGCGTTGCTATGGTAATGTGATGCACAGTTGTCAGTGTGGTAAGGGTTAAGTAAATTAATTTATCGTATTTTTTTCTGTACATGGGGTCTTGGTTGATGGTTCGGACCGCGTAGCACGATGAGCACGGGAACTACCGCTATGATAAACAAGTCGGTTAATTGTATTCTCTAAACAATTCGTACGTTACCAGTAAAAAGGGTAATTACGGCGTCATTGAGGAAAACACCAGTACATTGACTGCCGCCATCGTGTATGTCTATCTGGGTGTGCGTGCGTGCAACATCGGCGTTAAATTAAACCAACCCGAGGAAAAACAATACCGGCTCACGAGTTAGTATCAAAGAGTTCATATTAAAGAATATTACTGTGGTTTTGAACTTGTTTTTTTCTCGGTAAAACTAAAACGTATCGGATTTATCTTTGATTGAATGACAAGGGGCGCAACTGCGCATACCTCATTGACCCTATTGTATTGCTCTCGCTGTGTGGAAGTTTGGAATAAGCTACGTCGATTATTTGGTCGTCTATAAAAATAGATACGCTTATATAGTATATAGTAACAAACATGAAAGGGTTGGAGTTGCATTACATTCGGCTAAGATCGCAGAACGGCGAGAACTTTGATGGAGCAAAACGTACCGTTTAATAGCAGCCTAGTCGCTGTACATCGGGGTACGGTAAGCATATTATATCGGTGTAGTTATTAAAGCGGATCATCGTTTTGCACAATCGCGCCACTAATCTTTTTTAAAAATAATTCCGTAATTGACATATACGGCAACCCACAAGTACATGTCTCATGACTACAACAGTTACCTACTCCTCCATATCTTATGACCACAACAGTAACTGACTCCTACATGTTTCATGACCAATACAGCAACCCACACTTATATGTCTGATTACTAACACGGCAACCCACACTTCTATGTCTGATTACTAAAACGCCCACCCACACTTCTATGTCTGATTACTAACACGGCAACCCACACCTTTTTTCTGATTATTAACACGGCGGCCCCCACCTCGATTTCAATTGACCCAAGTATTTATCTTATACCTAACACTAGCAGCTGAGTATCATATGGCTAAGGCGGCAACTCACAGATCTATGACCACCCCGCAATCCAAACATCTGGATGTCTGTGACATGTTCCGACTGAACTGAAATTAATATTGGCACGAGCCTTTCTACACTGCATTGGTGATAGCTACTATAATAATGGCCAGGTAGTAGACAGAGTGAATACGTTATATTCGCTCTACCATAAACCCGCAATGAACCATTATAGAAAGGATATAGTAAGCTTACATAGGCAAAAAGAAAGCCAAAGGCACAGAATCTCAGTCAGAAGTTCGTACGTCATTTTTCGAATTTTACGAAAGGATAACTAACGTGCAGTAACGCGCTATCGCATGGCGATCACCATTATTGCCATCAAGTCGATTCCTGATCCACGTTAAAATACCGAGATTTTCATATAGAAACAATACTTTAACGCAATAGTTCCTGTGGGAACTGCTGTACATGTTCACCCAACGTCTCTGTACGTACCGCCCCGATAATTTTATTATTTGTGTTCAGAAAGTCAGATACTCACAATTCCTGTAGAAACAGCTGAAACGGAAAAGACCTTAAACTAATCAAATTAAGGTTAATGATCTGGACAGGTGCGAGGGAGATTTTGGCGAATGGATTACCTAGCAACGGCGGATCTCCTTCACAGGTCAGTCATAGCTATCGGTGAATCAGAAGTAACGTCTGAGCGGAGGCTACGTAAATAAATCTGTTGTGTACGCGCATGTCATTCAAACTGGATGGTGGTAGGCACGAGTGAAAAGAACGTAAATTAAAAGCTAATAAATTCGGCCGTGGGAAAAGAGGGAGTTTGCTTTTTCAGTCTTATGTTCGCAAACAAGTGTCAAGTCTTACTTATCAATCTATTGGTTTAACTAAAATTGCGAACGACGATTTTTTTGCTGCACAGATTTATGTCGAAAAATGTACATAGTTAAGGCCTTCCACGTCCAACAGAACTTGTAGTAAACATTACACGATTTCATTAATTTTATATTCACAATAAAAAAGAAAATTCCTCCTTTAGAGATGAATAACAAATAATCTAAAGAAAGGTTTTAGGTCGATTATAATATTTGGACAAAACCTTAGGATCTGGTTGCACTTGGTGCCTAAATATAAAAGATGTTTGTTTTATGTGAAAGCTAATTAAATTCTTATTTTCAATTCTAATCTCAATAAGTTTCGACGGTGTTAGCTTGTTTTGTTTACGTTATTGACTCTGTAAAGTTAATGAAGGGTAGTCACAGTGGTTCTATAAATAGAGAGTACAGGCAAATAGCTTGGATCTGGTCGGGTTCGAACGCACGACTGCCAGTATTTTTGAGTATCTTTCGCCTGGCGTTATAGACTAGACTGAAGGATGAGATAACGTTCATAAGACGGTAGTTTCAATAGTAGGTCAACAATGAACTATTCTTGAATTTAGATGAGATAAAAATAATAAGTTGAATATCGTAGTTACGTATACTAGTCCACAGAACCCATTCGCAGTAGACAGATGGCAAGCTAAAGAACCGAATCCACTTCGATTTAAACACTTTTCTGTTCGTTTACAATAGAATATCGAGAATAATTCGTCAAGACTCAACCCCATTGTAGGGGAAGCATGGCTAGAGCAGAATCTCTCTCAGAATCACTTTTTTAATTACTAACGTCATTTTTGTGCTAAATTCAATATTTTATATTAACGACTTAAAAACTTATTTTACTTATTTTAACCTTTGTTATCTGCTATTACATAGTTTTTTGCGTTATATAGTCACATAATGTGAAAAAAATGATTGAATTTGCTTACATTTCAACGATTCAGGGCAATTAGGTTTCAGTGCGGGCGCGAACGTGCGGGAAACACGAGAGTTGACATCGTTATAGAGTGGGAGAACGGCGATAGTTCAAAACAAATACCACTACCTACACTAAATGAAACGCGTAAGCGCACAACGTCGTTATATAATAAATAATAATCTTACCTATGGCAAGTGAGTATTTTGGAATAATGGCGATATAGTGAGATCAGTGGCCTGTCATCGACCAGGCTCCCTCCATCCGCCAGACGGAGAAGGCGTAGCTGAGTCGTTCGTGTGCCACGTAACTACAGGATGTCGATAATTTCGCGTCAGCTTCGTCATTTCGCAAAACCTGATAGAGGAAGTCAATATAGCGACACGCGAGCTTTAGAGTCTGTATCTTGCTAAGTTTATCCGAGGGGAGTGTCGGAATTATTTTGCGAAGCTGCGCGAACGCGTCGTTTAACGACTGTGTGCGTTGTCGTTCTCGAACGTTCGCCATCACGCGCTGCGTTTGGATATCCTCGAAACTAGGCGGCTGTGGTGGGTGAGACTTTCTTCGACATTTCTTCGCCGGGAGCGAAATATCGCCACCATGTCTGACTTCCGGTGACATTTGGTACGACGTTTGGTGCCCAAAGTTGCCGAGCGGAGACCGATCTACGGGGTCGATCGTTTCATCCGACGCCGAGCCGCTATCGTGGGGCGATTGTTCGTAGGTCGAACTGTACGATCGCTTGAGATTTACCGCATCGTTATGTTCATGATCCTGTATCTCTTCCTTAACCATGCGATCGGGTTGGGTAACCGTATCCGACATGCTAGATTCGTCCATAATCATTTCCGGGGATTTCTTTCGGGTTATCTCCTTATCAGCAAGTTGTTCCGGAACCATCATACAAGCGTAATATGACTTCGTTATGTTTCGTTTATTATATCCGAAGAGTACTTTACCGTAAAATCGGCTTTAAACTAACCGTTTAAACGAAAGAAACGCTTTATAGTTCCCCTTCGTTAATCTACTTCGGTTTAGTTATTGTGTCTTACGTAAGATTCATGATAACTAACAAGACTCAATACCATTTGTGAAGGCGTCAGAAATGCTCGGCTCTCAGACCAAACAGTCACGCTGTGAATTTTACCAACAGCTGTCGCCTCCAATCTGCAAAACACCAGAAGTTGCCGTTCATGAAAGCAGTTCAATTTTGCATCGTTCCTATTTTACGTTACTAGGTATATCGCAGTCATTCACTTATTATTGGTGCTGAGAACTCGGAAGACGCACAATGATCAGTCACATTTCGAAAATAAACGTCTAAAGCCTATTATATCTGGGAACTTACACTATTCATGGAAAATATCAATTCCTAATTGGTAATATATAAAATATATTGTTTGAAATATATAAAAGTAATAATTTACTTTTATATACATAGTCATTGTCGAAGCAACTGGATACATACGCGTAAAACAAATAATATTGGCGGGAAAGATGGGGTGTATTTAATGGTAGTTATTAATTTCATACGGTCAGTTCTTTTCTGCGGTATCGCTTCCGTCATCGCCTACCATCGACTATATATTAGTTTACAATGGATGAAATAACCTGTAAGTCAGATTTGCTATTTTTATATAGCACACAAATGGAGCGCCGCTAGCTAAATGACGTTAAGTGAGTCATTGCGAAAGACAGGCCCACATACGTTGGTTCCCTTGATGCGTAGTCCCCGTGATGCCACGCCAAACCGTCTAATTAAAGTATCCGTCACCAGAATACAACAGGATAAGAATAAAATCGCTTTTGCGCGACATTTGCGTATGAAAATCGCCATTTTGTGATCCGGGAAAAAGGTAGCTTGTAAAACACTAAAAACAACTGTCCTGTAAACTCTGGTAACCCATAATACATTGCCCATACACGGTTCGTGGTGTCCTGTAAAATATAGCTTCCTGTAAAAATGGCGATATGAATTTCATGGCGAAAACTGTAAAACATGGCGACCTGTAAAACATTACATCCTACAATATATGGTGTTATGTATACATGTCATTCCGTACAACGTGGCAACCTGTAGAACATTGCGTCTTACAATGCATGGCAACCTGTAAAACATGGCATCCCACAATTCCTGGTGTTCTGTAAAACATGGCGTCCTACAAACGATATAGCGATCCAAATAAACCTGTACTTCTGGTGTTATCTTCAACAATCGCTGTTCACCATAACCCATCGCTCGCCGATGTCAGATCATGCAACCATAATAATTATCTCCCTTCCTCAAGATTAGGTGTATGCGAAATATCTAATTAATGCCGTTATATATCTGCCATATGTCGGCCTCTATCGATTATCAAGTAAATAGTTTACCGTCGAAAGTACGCTGCCTGACAGATTTGGTTTACTTTATGTAAACTCTCTTCTGGGTATCGACAAAACGATCACGATCGCTATCGGCGTTGTTACGTAGCGATATGTCATAATATATAGCGCTTTTATAAACAGGAAGTTGATTTTGTAAGAGGGGCGTCGTGGAGTATTTCGTAATTTATCGAAATTAGTGCACATGATTTCATAGTGACTATTATTACGGAGCAAATTTCTGTTTTTCATAACCTCGGTTGATTGTAAAATTTATTTATACAATATATCCATGTCCATTTTGCTTCTTATATTTCTTGTCCTCGACTTATTTGACCTCTTCAACCCGCTCGGTTTCTCTCCTTGTGGCATGTCCTCTATTTACTCCAGTCCTTTTTCTGCCGCATCTCTCCACATATCCCGTTACCTTCCCAGCCTTAGTATACCTATACCTCTCTTACATATCCAGTTATCTGCCCCAGTCCTAGTACGGTCCTACCCCTCCTATATACCCAGTTATCTGGCCTAGTCCTAGTACAGTCCTACCCCTCCTATATATCCAGCTATCCGCCCTAGTCCGAGCTCGGTCCTACCCCTCTTATATATCCAGTTATCTGCCCTAGTCCTAGTTCGTCCTACCCCTCTTATATATCGAGTTATCTGTCCTAGTCCTAGTTCGTCCTACCCCTCTTATATATCCAGTTATCTGCCCTAGTCCTAGTACAGTCCTACCCCTCCTATATATCCAGCTATCTGCCCTAGTCCGAGCTCGGTCCTACCCCTCCTATATATCCAGCTATCTGTCCTAGTCCTAGTTCGTCCTACCCCTCTTATATATCCAGCTATCTGTCCTAGTCCTAGTTCGTCCTACCCCTCTTATATATCCAGTTATCTGCCCTAATCCTAGCTCGATCCTGCCCCTCCTAAATATCCAGTTATCTGCCCTAGTCCTAGCTCGGTCCTACCCCTCTTATATAACCTGTTATCTCTTCAGTCACAGTACGGTAAGACCCCTCTTACCCTCATGTCCTGTTACCTCTTTCGTTCTAGTTAGGTCCTACCTCCTACCCCGCTCGTAGATCCTTTTTGTTCAGTTTTAGTTCGCCCCTATCCATTTGACGTTGATAGTCTTCCAACATCCCTTTACATGTCTTCCATCTTCCATCTCTTCTGATTTTTACAGCGAACACAGAACAGTATTTTGCTGTCGATGTAACGCGATGATTGATTCTTACGTGCTCTGACGGCTACCGCGCTGAAGGTAAAAGCACCGTGCTTACTTTGTGGCAAAGGGCGGCGCCTGTATGTCTGCTCAGTGTCATGACACGTACAGACCGAGTGCAGTAGCAACGTAAACGATTATCATAAAATAGAAAAAGTACTAGGTAGCTCCCGACTAACTGACTTGCTACGCTGAATAAGTTATTTATTTTTATTCTTAAGATATAAGACTTACGTTCTTCAACCTCTCTCCCTATTTATATATAGGGAGTATATTTTGATCGTCTGCACAATTTACAATCCGTTATTCTGAGTTGGAAAACTTTATATTCTCCGACATTGCAGGGATCTGAACAATTAGGTGTCTAGCATATGTCGTTGGTATCATCGGTATTTCAATACCCATGGAGAGACTGAAATATTATAGGAATGATTCATTACGCATTAAGTTAGGCGGCGCAAAATTTATGGCGGTTTAAAAATGATATCGTACGGCATGTATACATAATTATGTAACACCGTAACGGTATTAAAAGAAATATATTTCTAAAAGCATTACTCAGTTACAAATTCCGTCGATACGACGGTATTTTATTTGGCGGTGTGGCAGTGTGTAGTTGGGCTTAAGTACGGGCTAAACAACGTTATAACAGAAGAGTACGGTATAAATTAGTGTAATAATTTATTGTACTGCCTTTATTCTGTGTACTGTATTAAAGATGGACATTACAAACTGAGAATACATACATATATATATAATTTTATAGAGAGCGTTTGTCTTGGATCATCTTGGATGTTCGATATAATGTTTAATATCATATTTAGTTATATTCTCCCATTTCGTCTATTTTATATGCTCTGTAATAAAGGAACTGAACCGGATCTATAAAAGATAGATAACTTGTAAGATTCCGTAAATCTGAACCGGGAGTAGATAATTAGTGTATAGAAATGGAAGTGCGGCGGAACGGTAAAGTTGAACTCGGAGTAGATAATCCGTGTATAGAAATTTAAGTGCGGCAGAACGGTAAAGTTGAACTCGGAGTATATAATCCGTGTATAGAAATGGAAGTGCGGCGGAACGGTGAAGTTGAACTCGGAGTAGATAATCCGTGTATAGAAATGGAAGTGCGGCGGAACAGTGAAGTTGAAACGGAGGAAAATAATTCTATGAATGATGGATCGTATGAACTGCGAGCAGATAAGCCGCGAGTAGAAACAGAAAAAATAGTGGAATAGTGAATCGAGAGAATAAAATGCGGACTTATTTCGACTTCACCAGTAAATAATAATTATTATTCCTCCTCACCGTCTCTTCAAGGGGTGATTTTCGTTGACAGTTAACGACAATTAACTAATCGCAATGTCAGAAAGGTGTGTCTTTTTCTTGTGTTTTTGTATTCTAACTAGTCCAATCAACCGTACTTTGCAGAGGTTCACAACATTTAAACGAAGAGGATCGTCAAAAAGCAGGTTTTGTAACACAATGGATGACCGTGCTTAAATTCCATACCTGGTCCTGGTGAAGAAGTGTCCTGGTGAGTAAACGAGCATTTTTTCTGTCTTTTTTTTATTGGCTAGGTTTATGTGAAGTTTATTATGGTTACGAGGATCTGTCTTCAAATACTTAGCAGAAGCTCGATACAAGTGATTACAAGTTATAAATTATATTAGATATAAACAATGCTATATTAGCATTTCTTGGAAAGAATAAGAGCCTCTTGCGAAGACGAGGACAACGTGACAATATTTTGCAGCTCTTCTACTCTTCCAGTGTCTTTACCTTTGTCTTATATTCACCAATGATTGTATATGTGGTGCGTGTATCAAAGTCACGTTACTATTCGACGAAAATCGTCATTTCATTGTCACTTAGGACATATTGGCATGTCTGTGATGATGGCGTACATTAACACTCGATGAGCACTCGTACAACTGCATCTTATATCACTCGTGTAATCGCCTCTCCCCTCTCCCCTGAGCTATTGAGCGCCGATGAAGCCGGTACCTCATCCGTCGACACCATGGTCGACGTCAGCAGAAGTAGCGGATCAAATTACCGAAGCGGGTTGTCTTAGCCCAGAAACGAAGTGTCGACTCGTTCTTTCGGCGTTTATGGGGAAACCGGGGCAGAAAGTAACATTTGGTATCCTATCCCGTAGAAGAAGTCATGTCGCAGTTTAGTGTAGTGTAGTTTTCTTATACGCCTATAGTTCGTCAGAGACAACCTTTATTGTTACCTTACCCGCCGTTACCTTTAATGTTACTCATATCTTACCTGTTACCTCAGGGATACCTTTATTTTTCTTATTTTTACGATATTTTATTCCGAGTACTATACGAGATACTTTTTACACGTACAAATAAGTTGACTGAAAATAAATTCTGCGTTGAAAAGTTCGCAGCAAACAAACCGAGAAAATTCGATTGGATGGTTGTTGAGATTGAGGCGGAGCGAAATTACTAATAAGTTTTGCCTAATGTAGATAAAGGCAAATATCAAATATCACGGGAGAAAGTGATAGAAGGGAAAACGGAAATAAAACCTGACACCTAGGGGACGATGGGGGTCGGTAAAAGGACTGTTAAGCCAATCACACGGACGGTGATTTAACTTCTTATCTCGTGCGGTTTATCTCGTCCTAATTTGAGTGTGAAGTCTACCCTGCTGGGTTGCGCGGTAAATCCCTGGCATGACTGAACGACACTCCCAGAGGACGCCAAACAGCACTGAAACCACGCAGTTAACTCGACGCGATGTTATCCTGACCGTCTATCAAAATGTCGAAACAAGCGAGTTTACGGGCGTATCTATCTCCCCTGAGTACGACTCCGCGTAGATTCGCCAGAATCGTCTGGCCGCCTGTGGATAGACTTAATTTAAATTTATATCGAGTTCAGGGTTTGAGACATCTCTGGTCTTGCCCGAATGTTTGGGTGGATTCACTTGAATAGGTGTCTAACGATCTTAAATTAATAAGATAAAAATAACATATATATTGACAAATAAATTTATAAATTTCGAAGGTACTTCATAGAGCAGAGAGCATAGCACCTTTTTTATCTATTTAACTTACTTCTCCAAGTGTAATATACATGTAGTGATGGAGGGCAATATACTAGGCCATATTCAAACAGTAACCACAAACAGGTGAATGCTAATGTTTAGCAGGTAGAGGACCACATCGGTCGTATGCGGGTCTCCATTTTCCGTGTGTATGTTCCTGCTGTTATTCACGGACTACTGCGGGGGGGGGGCAGCCTTAAGGAAACCCGAATGGTGGAAAATTTACTAGATAGATAATACTAGGAGATCCCTAAGCCACGGGCGAGGTGAGTGAAATGTGAAAATAATCCGAATTGACCCGTGTACGTGTTTTCTTCGGTACGAGTTGGCCAACTCTGAAAATTGCCGTTCAATTATTTCTCAAAAGCAAGTAACTCGGGATAATGCATAATTCAGGATGCAATTAATTCGGGAAGCACCTGCTGGGTGATCCTCTGGGTCGTGATTAATATTATAATAATTAGTATGTCCTAATGAATACACTCTTTCCTAAAAGTAAGCTACAAATGTATGATTTTCTATAATAAAATGTGAGTAACATGCGCGCGGGCTTATTTCTAGGTTTATATCGCAGGCTAGAACTCTCTAAAACAAATAGTCGATTGTAGTAAAGCATGTAAACAGTGTATCATGTATGTTTACTTACCAGCGACTCTGCTAACACAAAACAACCGATCGCTTGTTTCTATAATAATATCGGCGTACGATAGCCGTTATTCATGGATGCATAACGAAGTCGACGGTGCCGGAAGTAATATTGCCGTACACACAAGCACAGTGCGGACGAGGTGGCGAGATGTAATCTGGGATTTGTAAGCCGCTCAAGTTTTATAGCTGCGATATTTGCGCCGCGATTTCGGGGCGGTGTGCGCTTCAGCGGGCGCTCAGGAAACGCGTCAATCAACCGAGTTCGGCGTTACCGATCGCCGATTGGTTGCATTTGTTTCACGAACTTTTGGCGTGTATTTTGGAAAGTCTACGGAGGGGCTATCTGCATAGTAATATACATTGACATCTAGATATGTGAATTGCTGTGTAAGCCAAATCCTATAATATGAAAAATACAGACCTGATCACTGGCAGTTTATGTAGGAAATATATAGTTCGGGAAACATACATAATATTGCCACCTACGTCATCCATCCATATATATATATATATATATATATATATATATGTGTGTGTGTGTGTGTGTGTGTGTGTGTGTGTGTGTGTGTGTGTGTGTGTGTGTAGCCTAAAGACAAGAGCCAGCCGGACTGCGAACTAAGAAAGGTTAGGTTGATCTGTTATAACAGATTTGTTGAGGAAAAAAGGCCAAAGTATATTTCCAAATTTTCTTACTCCCATAATAATGAATTCTTGTCGTAATTCAGTCACAGTTCGTTCCCTATCTCGTGCAATACTGAAAACAATGACTGGGTCAAACATGCTCTTTAGGGTTTTCTGCGTGTTCACAACAGGAAATATATAATTGGGACAGGGATATATTGTACGTGCGACTGACATTTAATTATAAAGTAGCACCAAAACCTCGCCTTTCCCTTCTCCTTTTTCTATTCCACATGACAACGACTGTACTTTGCAACCTAGAATTAGTGAGCGACAAGATGACTGTCAGGTAATGATGATAATACAACCGTCATTTTCAGTGACGTGTTATGCCGCACACACACAACAGTGACCAGGTGATGCCGACACCACGAGAAAAACGACACCGAAACGCGTGCCGTGGATGACTCCTTGTATTGTTTTATCAGGACAAAATACGTTCCAATATAAAATTTTATTCCATAACGCGCTCGCCGTGTGTAATATTTTCCCCGTGGATTCTACGAGCATACACACCCGGCTCTCGCGGAATCGGCTTGTTTTAACCGAGTACGCGAAGGTATCTGCCGGAGTTGCAAAGCGATTTTTGAGTGTATTGAAGCCTCACACCATGACAAGATCAAAGCGGGTTTGGCTCATTTTGAAACTACGTATGGCACACAAGACTCTAAGTTATGTAACAAAATCCCCTAACATTTCTCAACGTTGGTACACCGTACAGTATTACTATTAACAACTGTCAAAGGCATTGGAATTCGAAATTCGGTCGAGTCTAGAGGTGAACGCAATGAACGAACAGAATCACACGCCGCTCCGTCGTTAAAATGGCGTGTACAAATGTTTAACTAATTAACTTAAGAGAGATTGTCTGTGGGAGAAGGAAATGAAATGCTGAAATATGTTCTACGGTCGTAACGTTGTTCCTCGCAGCGTGCCAACGGCAGTTGTTATTTTAAATCATTGTGGTTAAATCAACGATCTCACTATATATGTAAAATTGGAAAGATTTTATTAATCTACAGAGCGTCCCAAAAAATGTATACACATAAAAAAAAATAATTGTAAACGTGATTTTTAATTAGAATTTTATCTTTTCAAAAGAGTAAAAATATTTTCAAGTATCATTTTATCGTTTTTTTTCACTGCCTGTTCTCAAACTGACGCCGATTTTGATCCAGACACTGCTGACAACGCCGAGCGATAGAATCGCAGACATTATGAAACAATTCGCTTGCTATTAGGGTGCATTTTACAATTATTAAAAATTTAGTAGAAATGCAGGGAAAAACAATAAAATGGTACTTGTAAATATTTTTACACTTTCGAAATGAAAAATTCTAATTAAACACCACGGTTATAATTTTTTTTAATGTTTATACATTTTTTGGGACACCCTGTATATATATCCTTCACTTTTCATTACAGCTTACTTGGAGGCTGTGGCTCTAAAGCTTCCGTACTGGGGAGCTGTGGCTGTAAAAATCACTCAAATTACCTGCTCATTCAATATACTGACCAGGTGGAGTTGTAAACACTCCTTCACTGCTCAAAACATACTGGGAGCAAGAAAAAAATTCATGCCAAAATATTTCTACTAACATTATTCTCATTAACTGAATGATGATACACATTGGTTCATTAATTATGATATGTGTAAGGGGCTGGTTAAATCAATCTATCACGACTATCCAATAATATCTGGTGCTTTAGTCATTCAAATACAGAAACTTTCATCTATAAAAATGATCTCGTGATCCAGGCACCCATCTCACCTAGCGCAGCTGACAGTGGCGTAGTTGGCACCCAGTCGAAGAGAAGTGTTTCATGTGCAAACCGCAGCAAATATCACAATCAAGAACAGAAGTGGAACAGGATGTGTAGTAATCTGTGAGTTATGCTGATCAAATAAAGGTGAATAAATGGGTGTAATGTACCTGACATCATGAGCCATGAGAACCTCGCCCTCCTGATGCAGCTGTCGATGCAAGTGTTTAGGGAAGGTGATGTTCTGTACTGTGGGCTTGTTGAATTGTTGCGTCATGCATGTTGAAGAGCCCTGCAGGTTATAGTGCTGGTCTGTGCGGTGGGGCAGAATCTAGAGGGTCAGAGGACAACATGAGAGGGGTTGTATATAAATACATAATGATAGGTCAATGAGGTAATTAGGCTGGGCAAACGCTTCCACTAAAACCAAAGGAGCTGCTCCTCTATAATCATATTATTGTGACTGTCTTCATGCAATATACCAAATGGGACTGACATCTATTGGGACTGACACAGTGCAAGATAATTAATCTGTTACTCTAACATAGTTGTTATACGGGCATAGCTATAGTTGACATAAGGGATTAGATTAATGAGTTGTATTCATGTATCAATAGAGATGTGTACTCGGTTATTGGTGTGTATTCATGTATCAATAGAGATGTGTACTCGGTTATTGGTGTGTATTCATGTATCAATAGAGATGTGTACTCGGTT
>WURV02167597.1:0-14743 GCA_011762755.2 Epimenia babai
ATCGGGGGCGCGCAACGAACTCGTTCGCGCGGATTCGTATAATACTCGCGAGCTCGCGCTAGCCGTCGTCGTCCGGCGGGGGATTTTTCGAGCTTCGCTAAAGTTTTCGGCGATAAAAGACGTCGCGCCGCCTCGAACGAATCGCGAGTTTCGAAACGTAACGCGGCCAATAACGCTTCGCCGTCGGCGCTGTCCAACGATACGGTTAAGGGAACGATTAAGCGATCGGCGATCTTGGCGTCGTCCGAATAGCTACCGCGAAACGCCGGACTAGATAAAACGCGCGTCATAACGTCGACGTCCGCCGCGTCTTCCGGTTTCAAAGGCGAATCGAGGTACGCGGCCGCGATCGCGTCGGCGCATACGCGCGCGGTTTCGTCGAGTCGCGCGACTATCGCCGTTCGTAACGCGCCGACGGGATCGTCGCCGATTCCGTTTTCGATGTATTTTCGAGCCGCGACTTCGTCGCACGTTCGCGCTAGCGTCGCGCAACCCGCGTAGTCGGCCGCGATCGCGAGAGACGCGATTTGAGAGCCCGAATATTTCTCCAGGGAAACGTCCTTTTCCGACGCGCAATCGCCGAGCGCGTTCAGGGTTTCCGAAGTTAATCCGGGTACGGCGAATTCTCGGATCGAATCGGGGCGCGAATTCGGTTTCGCGCGTTCGAATCGTATCATACCCGCGATCGCGGTACAAGTTCGTTCCGCGCGCGCGGTTTCGACCGATACGCCGATTTCGCGGTCGTTTTCGAGAACGAAGCGGACGAAAGACATGGCGAATTTGGACGAAGAACGCGTACGGCGGCCATATATTTTCCCGGGATTCGAAGTCGACGCGCGCGATTGGTCGTCCGTAATGTCCGAGATGCGGAGTTGGCGCTGTCGACGTTATTATTTTCCCTTTCGAATATCGTTCGATTTTTCGGCGCGGATACGGGCGCGCGCGACCAATTTTTCGAAGTCGTAAGGTAAAGCCACGTATCCGGCGATCCGCGGATGCTTCCTATCGTTTAATTCGCCTCCGTAGAAGAACCGCGCCGCGTACTCGGCTATAACGTTTTGGGCGCGATTTCGAACCGGTACGACGTCTTCCGGAGTTTCTTCGGGATCGCGAGGTTTCTCCCCGTGGGCTATTAGGATCGTCTCCAAACTATCCGGCGCTATCGTAGCTTCGCCGTCGTAATTACGAATATCGCGCGTAAACGACACCGTACGCCACGAATCGCAAAAGTCGTATCGCGATCGATATTCCAGCAGGTAAGGCCGTCCTTCCTTCGTTAAACGAACGCATATTTTCCCGGCCACGATGGTTACGTCGTTCGCGGTTAATCTTTCGCGCGGGGAAAATTCGGCGGGGAACGCGGCGATTTTACGCCAAACGTCGTCGCCGTCCGCGAGGACGTAATTCTCGGGCGACTCGTCGTTCTCTCCGGATACTCGTCGCGCGCATTCTATCGCGTAAAGCGCGTCGTCTAGACGCACCAACGCGCTCGGCGCGCGTTCTCCCGGTAAACGCGGTTCTTCCGTTAAGGACGCGTCGCGCGCGTCGAATCGAAACACGGTTCCGAATCGACGTTTAGGGTCTTTTCCGCGAACGGTTTCTTCACGACGATACGCGCCGCTACTAGCGACCCAAATAAATCCGCGATCGGCGGCTCCGAACGCCGCTACGGGATGACCGTCGACCCCGGGGCAATATACGACCGTCGGCGCGAATTGATGGGTACGGGCGTGGGGATGGGACGCGAACCATATGCCGATTTTCTCGCGATCGTCGTTGCAAACGAGCGCTAGAGGACGTTTCGTCGTCCAGGAATCGCTCTCGAGATTCGGACCTTTGACGGGAGGCGCGAGTCGAACTCGTTCGCGCGGATTCGAATAATATTCGGCGGCTCGCCATAAACGCCGCAGTCCCGCGGGAGATTTCCCGATCGCGTCCCGCGCTTTCCGCGATAAAGACTCGTACATCGCTTCGATCGTTCCGTGAGTTTCGAAACGCAAAACCGCCAACAACGCCTCGCCTTCGGCGCTATCGAGTGACACGGAGCGAGAGCCTATCAAACGGTTAGCGATTTTCGCGTCGGCTTCGCCGGTGAATAATTCGCGAGACGCGCGAAACGCCGAATTCGACAAAACGGCCGTCATGACGATCGGATCGGTCGCGCGTTTCGAAGTTAGCGGCGAATCGGCGTGCGGCGAATCGGCGTACGCCGAGGCGATCGCGTTCGCGCAAACCTCGGCGCTTTCTTCGAATCCCGCGGTTAACATCGTCGCCAACTCGGTCCCCGGATCGTTTCCCAATCCGTATTCGCGATACCTCCTGGCGGCGAATCGGTCGCAAAGTTTTTCCAAAGTCGCGCAACCGATATAACGCGCCGCTTTTCCTAATCCCGCGAGTTCTTTCGGCGTATAATTCTTCATCGCGTCGAAATCTCCCGAAATACTTCCCCGCGTAAGGTAGCTTCTCAGCGTCTCCAACGTCGCGGGCGAAAGATACGGAACGGCGAATTCGCGGATAGCGGGCGAACGCGAATTCGACTCGCCGCGATGGAACCGTAGAAAAGCCGCGAGTACGCTCGAATTATTTTCCGCGAGATCGCTTTCGATCATCGCGCCGATGCATCGATCTTCTTCGAGGACGAGACGGATAAAATCCATGTCGGTAACGTTTATGACGAAATGGAATCGCGTACCGCGTTTAGGCGAAATAAAACAAAGAAGGGATTCGCGATTGGTCGTTCGCGTAATTTCGTCATCGACGTTCGCGTCTACCGCGATCCGGCGACGTAGACCGAGGGATTCTCGGCGAAATCGTAAGGTAAAGCGATAAATCCGCCGATAACCGGTTTCTCGAGGTCGAATAATTCGGGGTCGTTCGATAAACGGTTCGCGCACGCGTCGAGCGCGTTTCGGTGTGTAGGTTTCGTCCACTTCGTTCCCGGAAAGTTAGGGCCGTATTTTTCCGCCTCTTGGTGAATAATTTCGGGAGTATCCGGCGCCAATTTATTTTTCTCGTCCAGATAGTCGGACATGTTTCGCGGAATCGAAATCGCGCGCCACGAATCCTTCGCCGTCGCGTTTCGCGGTACGTATTCGACGAAACGATTCGTTACCGCGGGGAAAAACGCGGTTTTATCGGCTTTTACGCGCAACATCGCGTATATCTTCCCGTCCGCGACGTTAAAATTTCGCCACGATAAAAACATTCGCGGGTAAGAGTCTTCGGGAAACGCGGCGATTTCGCGCCAGGCGTCGTCGCCGTCGACGAGGACGTAATTCTTGGAAATTTCGAAGCGTCCGCCGTTAATTTCTCGATTAAAACGAGTCGTCGCGTCCGCCCGACGTGTCCACACTTCCGTTTCTATCCGCGGATCGACGCGTTCTCGTCTCGACATTCGCGGAAGTACGCGTCGTATCCAATTTTTTACGCGTACGCATTCCATAGCGTAAAGCGCGTCGTCCGATCGTATCAAAGCGCGCGGGGCGCGACGCTCCGGTAAACGCGGTTCTTCCGTCAAGGACGCGTCGCGCGCGTCGAATCGGAACACGCGCCCGGCGCGATGCGGCGACGTTTCGACGCGCGGCGGACGATCGTCCGCGAAAGCGATTCCGTCTTCGTAGTACGTCCGGGAACCGGCGATCCAAATAAATCCGCGGTCGGCGGCTCCGAACGCCGCTACGGGATAGTCTCCCGCGACCCCGCAACGAACGTTCGCGAGGGGAAATCGATACGAGGCGGTAGGATGGGGCGCGAACCATATTCCGGCGTTCCCGCGTCGATCGTTAGCGACGAAGGCTATCGCGTATTTCCTTTGTTCGAACATGTTTTCGGCGAGATCCGGCCCCTTTACGGGGAGCGCGAGTCGTACGCGGACGCGCGGATTCGCGTAATACTCCGCGGCGCGCGCTAAACGCCGTCGACCGGCGGCGGATTTTTCCAACGTTTCCAGCGTCGCCGGCGATAAGGAAGCGCGCATCGCTTCGACGTTCTCGTGCGTTTCGAAACGCAATACCGCCAATAACGCTTCGCCTTCGACGCTGTCCAACGCGTCGGCGCGAGACGCGATCAACCGATCGGCGATTTCGGCGTCGGCTAGGCCGGTATACGGTCCGCGACACGCGCGAAACGACGGGCTCGATAAAACGCGAATCATAACGAGCGGATCGGCAGCGTATTTCGAATCTAACGGCGAATCGGCGTACGACGCGCCGATCGCGTCCGCGCAAACGTCCGCGCTTTTTTCGAATCGAATGGATAACGCTTTCAACAACGATCCGCACGGGTCGTTTCCCGGGCCGCGTCGGCGATACATATCGGCGACGCATCCGTCGCAAGTTCTCGTCAATAATTCGCAACCGATATAATCGGCCGCGGCTCCTAACGAAACGAGATCGTCTATCGCGTAATCGTCGATGTCCATCGTGTCGAACACGCCTAACCTATCCGTTATGTAACGACCCAGCGTTTCCAGAATCGGGAACGTAACGCCGGGAACGGCGAATTCCAAAATCGCGCTCGGGCGGAAATCCGGCTTGGCGCGTTCGAATCGCGCGAAAGCCGCGAGCGCGTTACAACATCGTTTCGCTCGTTTAGTTTTGACCGTTACGCCGATACTTCGATCTTCTTCGAGAACCAAGCGAATGGGCGACATTTCGATATACTCGACCGAAACGAAACGAGCGATCTCTTATATCGCGAAGCGATAAAATTAATTAACGAGTCGCGATTGGTCGTAGATGCGACTAATCGAAATTTCGAATAATGGAATTGACCGTTACGTCGGGTTTGGCGGCGTTGGCGGATCGCGACGGAACGGAAGCGTCGGGCGTACGCGGCGTCGACGTCGAGTATCCCGAGACCGATATGGAACGTTGGATCTTATCGGGCGCCTCGACGACGCAAACCGTCGCCGAGAACGCGCACGATCGTATCTTGGCCTTCCTGCGCGGCGACCCGAACGCGTCCCTCGTGGATAAGGACGGTTTGAAAGCGGCGGGCGCGCACCCGGCGGTCGGTCGTACCGTGGCGAAGCTGAGCGCGGACGCCGACTCGACCGAACGGCGCGAAGCCGCGATCGTCATGGCCGTGTATTATCGCGTCTTGGGCGCGCGATCCAGCGCCGATCTCGTCGCGAACTTGATGCGTTTTTACCACCGGTCGACGCGTCGCGGAGCCGGCGAAGCGACCGAAGTTAGCGGCGCGGCTCGCGGCGATATGGGATTATCGACGCTGTTCGCCGACGCGTACGGCGGACGCCGGGACGACGAGGATCGCGGAAGCGGCGCGAGCGACGCGTCGTCGAGCGGCGGAACTCGGCGCGAAACGAGTTCGGGCGAAAAAGACGAATCGACGCCGTCCGTCGAGCTCGACGGCGAGCCGCGAGACGACGAACGCGCGGCCGGTTCGAAAGACGCCGCTCGCCGTTGTTTCCGCAATTTTCTCGACAACGCGCGCACCTCGGCCGTTAACGCTACCAACGCCGAGTCGCTCGAGAGCGCGCTGCTCGCCGCCGTAGCGGCGCCGCGGTTCGATTCCGAAGCGACCTTGCGCGAGATTATCGCGCAAATCGTCGTCCCCGATTACGCGACGCGCCGATTCGTCCGAGCCGTCCGCGATTACGTCCCGGTTACCGGGACCGGGGATCTCGTCGCCGCGTTTCGCGCTCGACTCGACGGACGGCGGGTAAATTTCGGCTTCTTCAGTACCGTTCCCAACAAACGCGATTTTTTCGCCGTGTTCCTCCCGCGTCGTTACCGATTCGCCGTCGACTCGGCGCCCGCGCTCGACCCGCTACTCAACGAGTTGCTCGGCGCTTCCTTACAAACGGTTCGCGCCGTCTTCGAAGCTAGCGAATTCCACGCGATGCGCGAAGTCTGCACGTCCAACGCGGCTATCGAAAATATCGACGCGCGACTCGCCGCCGTCGCGGAGGGGACGAAGGCGATGCGCCGGGTTCGACCCGCGGACGCGCGCTCGACTCTCTTGCGTTTATTCGCCGTGGAAACGTCGTGTTTCGTCTGTCTTTTGGCGTTAGCTCGACAATTCGGTCGAGAAGCGGGCGTCGCTTCGATCGGCGTCGGTTCGGTCGACGAATTCGAGCGGCGCGCGTTACCTCCGCGACGCGTTTACCGTTATCGCGGGGAATGGTACGCGCGCGGCGCCGACCGACGCGGTTGGCGTTCCGCCTCGCCCTACGCCGTACTCGCGCGATTATGCGCGGACGAGTAGCGCGCGGCGCCTTCGCCGTTATCGGTCCGCTCGGGAACGCGAGTTTCTCGGCGCAACGAGCCGTCCGCGTTAGGCGTAATTAAAGCGTAGGAAGCGAAAAAATCCGTTACCGTACTCGGATCGTATTCGGGGAACGTGTCGGGGGCCGAGAGCGAAGAAAACGCCGCCAGACGACGCGTCGGATGACGCGCGAATTCGGTCGCTAATTCCTCGAGCGTGGGACGCGTTTCGTTCGGATCGGCGAGATCGCGAAATACGAACGTTCCCCTCAACGGGAGTCGCGTGCGAGTTACGTGCCAACTGATCACGATTCTGGCGCGTTCGCGAACTATGTAATCGTCGACGGATATTTCTCGCGATACGGGATCGGTGGTGGGAAGATGAACGAATATGAACCTGTCCTGGGGGGTCAAGTATAACGGCCGAAATGAACCGTCCGCGGAGCTCACGTACGACTCGCTTTCCATCGATACGAGAAGGTCGAAACTGCGAACGACTATGGAAGCGACGATAAAGAATTACCGAACCGAATAACCCGATCGATTTTTCGAATAATAAACGATCGCTATCTCGCCGAGGATCGGTCGCGGCCGGGTCGACCAATAAGAACGCGCGTTCGTCGGATAAAAATAATCGGAGAATCGTATTGGTCGAAACGAGAAAAACTCCGAAACGTAACTAAAAAATCGATCGCGATAAACGAATGGAAAGGGTCACGGATAGTTCAAGCGATCGATTATCGGTTACGCCCAGTAATAAAATTTTCGACTTTTACCCCCAAAATCGCATTTCCGAGAAATCGGCCGGTATCGATACGTATTTTAGGGTTTTCCCCTACTCGAACGAGATCGAAATGGAAAGTTTATTTTTGACTTCCGCGAGCGCGCGTCGGGCACGCGCCACCGAGGATTACGCGCGATATCGGACTATCGCCGCGAACGCGGCCGCCGAACTCGCCGCGTTAACGACTCGTTCGGCGCCGATCGAATCGGCCGAGACCGGATCGTCGCGACCCGCGAAAGTCGCCGCCACCGACCTGGAGAAGGTATTGAGCGCGGTCGCGGACGCCGCCGGCCCGGTCGTCTCCTTCGTTCCGTCCGTACCGTCCGTCCGAGAGATCGCCCGCGTAGTTCCGGGCCGACGACGACCCATGTACGAAACGGTCATTCGCGATTTGTCCGGCCGTCCGGTAACCGACGTCGAGGCGGGTTATTTGGAGGAACGGGACGTCCTCGCCGTTTCCGCGAATCGAGCCACTCGTCCGAATCTTCGCGCCGGTCACGTGCCGCTCGACGAAGCGGCGTTCGAACGCGTTCTCGAACGCGCCCTATCTACCCATCCGAACCCGGGATCGCGCGGCGACGTAGCGTGGTTGAAACGCTACCGTTACGCGCTAAAGCGCGATCCGGCGTTACGGCGGGAATCGGCGCGCGTCGTCTACCCGCGGCCGATTCTGCGTCTTTTGGACTCCAAAGAGAATCTCGTGTACAGTTTCGGGACGTCGTCGCCTCGCGGACATCGCGTTCGCGACGTTCTTTTCGCGCTGGCCGCGTTCGAACGTTTGCGTTCGCGATTCGACGAACGGCGGTGCGTCGGACTCAAATACTCGTTGCCCGCTAGAGCTTACGAACCGGTATACGCCGACGAAGCGGATAATTAACTCCGCCGAAAACGCTAACGGTCGCGCAGGGTAAATGTAAAAATCGCGGGTATATTTTTTATCGTTTGTATTTTTATCGCTCGTACATTTTATCGTTCGTACATTTTATCGTTCGTATAATTCGTCGTTCGTATATTTTATAGTTCGTATAATTTATGCAAATAATAAAACGCGTTCTACCTCTCCAGTTTTCGATGCTTTTTTTATCTCCGATTCGAACGGACCGCATTTCGGTCGAAATAAGAAACCAACGCCGTTGTTTTTTTGATAACGATTATATTTTACGAGAATAATTTTAATCGTCTACGTCCCCGAACATGCCGCGCCACCACGCGGCGACGGCGTAGGCGGTCGCGTATATCGCGCCGCTAACCAGGCCGTACTTGACTAGCGCCGCGAACGGTATCCAACGTCGCGCGCCCCCGCAAATGGCGCGGAATAAACGACACCGCGTCGCGCCGTTGTCCGGTTCGTTAACGGCCGCCAAGATACTCGCCGTTTCGTCCGCGCCCCCGTCTTCGCGCGGCGTCGCGTCGGCGATAAAGGGCGCGAAAACGCGCGCGTTGCGAGACGCGACGACCCAAGCGCCGCAACGATCGGCGAGGTCGGCGCGATTCACGAGCACGCTGGCCGCCGGGGCGCCGAGCGAGGAGCGTAGCGGCGTAAATCGCGCGAGCGGCGCGCGCGTTCCGAATAAACGTTCGCGGTGGTACGCGACGAACACGGTAGAAGGCGTGTAGGATATCCCGATGGACATGACGCCCCCGGCCACGTCCTCGGGATGGAGCAGGTCGAAAAGTCGTTCGCGATCCGTCGACGAATCGAGCTCGGTCGAGATGGCGTAGTATACGGACGAGGCGTCGACCGACCTCTCGACGGCCGGGTCCGTCCGCGAAATACGCGCCAACGATCCGGGAAGGTAGTAGTAGCTTTCGCGCCCGAAACGATGGTCGCGCGGGCGGCCGAGTCCTTCGACCCGCGTCCGGCGAAACGCGCGTTCCGCGCGGCGATATTCGTCGCCGTAATCCTCGCGCGAATCGTTAGCGCGATCGCGGCGATAATAGTCTTCGCGATTTCTAGCGGTTCGCGGGACGTCGTAATTCGCGTCGTTAAACATGGCCGATTTCGGAGGAGTGTATTCCGTCGTTACTTTCGTGTCGGCGCGAGGCTCCGGTTATCGGGTCGAACGCGAGAGTATGCGCGGCGTAAGTTAAAAATTCGGCTGCGAATAGCGAGAAGCGGTTCGATTCGCGTTCCGCCGACGACGGATCGACGACGAACGCGGGCGCGGAAAGAACGTCGTCGGAACGTTCGGGAATCGGGTCTCGGGTCGCGTTTCGACGTTTTTCGGACAAAGTCGGGGCGCGTACCGTGAGTTCGTTGACGCGCCTGAAAAAATCGCCCGCTTCGGCGCGTTCGAACGCCGCCGAGAATTCGTCGACGGCGCCGAAAAGGGGCGTTATGACGGTACGCGTACCCGAATCGACGAAACTCTCCCCCGTATCGACGGTACGTCGGACTCCGATTCGCGGATCGATAAATATTCGCCGAACCCCCGAGGCTAAAGTGGCGATACGTAAAGCGGTCGCGTATTCGCGATTTTCGTGTCGTCGCGTCGCCCGCCCGCGAATCACGAGCGCCGTCGGATTCTTTCGCCTCGCCCATTCCCCGATTTCCGACTCGTCGTCGTCGCCATCGAGGGACGCGGCGATAGGTACGCGCAGGTACTCGCGACCGTAGTCGCGTTCCGAAGAACGGTATCCCGTTTCGAGTACGGTACGGACGTACGGCGAGCGACGAAAGGAAAAGACGGCCGCCGAAAGCGGCCCGCGCGGATCGCCGATATCGTCGGGAGACGCGCGTTCGAAACACGCGGTCTCGTAGGCGCGGCGTAAAATCGACGCGTCGCGCGGGGCGATTCCGTCGTTCGTCGAATCGCTCGCGTCCGCGATCGAGGCGCCGGCCGAAGCGTCGACGGTCGGCAGCGAAGCGTCTCGATTAGCGCGCGCCGCGCGCAGAGCGCGTCTCGCCGACGCGGCGGCTTCCGGAGCTCCGCCGATCGCGGCCTCGGCGGCGATAACGAACGCGGTCGAATCGGCCGCGGCGATCGACGACGCGCGGTCGAAAGACGCCGTCGGATAATCGGCGTTCCACGAAGCGAGACAGCGGACGGGTCCGTATTCGCGCGGGATCGGCGGATCGCCGCGTTCCCGCCGCTCGGCGACGACGTCGAGGAATTCGCGCGCGAACGACCAGCGGTGCGCGACGTTCGGAAAAGCGGCGCGGTATACCCGAGCGGCGTGTTCGAACAAAATTTGCACGCGCCGCGTTACGCGCCAATCCGGCGGCGGTCCGGCCGTCGCCAACACGCGTTCGTACCGCTCGCGAAAGACGCCGGCCGCGGCGAGCGCGTATTTGGCGTTAGGATCGCTACGTAAAGCGGGCGTTATCGTCTCGGCCACGAAACGTCGCGTCGACGACTCGACGAACGCGCTCGAGGATCGATATCGGAGACGGGGAGCGCCCACGACCTCGGCGATATCGGCGCGCAATTCGTCCCGGAACAACGCTAACCGGTCTCGGGCTGTGAGAAACGAATTCGAGTCGACCATGACGAACGGGAAAATGGCCGTCGTACGTCGATCGCGCGGTTAACGATTTCGTCGGCGCGCGACGCCCTCTCCCTCGGTTACTTCCTTTCTTTTCGTCGGTCAACGCGCGATCGTCGATCCTCCGCGTAAAAACCGCGTCGCGAAAGCGCTACGGAGGGCCGTTCCGGTAGCCGCGCAATCCAATACGGCGCGTACGCACGACGCGTGTCGGCGCCACGACGCCGTACGTATCGTAACCGAATACGTGGAAGCGGAAGCGGTCCGAGGAACGGGTTTTACGGGCGGCGAGGACGGCGCGATCGGATCGACGCTCGGTTCGCTCGGTATCCGCGTTTTTTCCGACGTAACGGTCGGCGAGGCGATCGACGCCGGTTTTACGGAAGCGGGCGATCGCGATCTCGTTTCGCGACGACCCCGATCCGGATCGGCGGGGACTCGCGCGAGTTCGCTAGCGAGATCCGTTTCTCCCGGTACCCGACGAACGAATCGGGAGGGACGTAAACGAAAACCGCCGACCGAAACGTCGTCTTCTTCGTCGAATTCCATCTCCGTCGGGGAATCGAATTCGCCGTCGCTGTATTCCATCTCGTAATCGGCGAGATAGCCGTACCGGGGATCGTCGCTCCAATCCATACGCGAGGGAATCGCCGTTCCGGACTCGTCGAATCGGTAGCGATCGAGATTACGAGGCGCGGGGAAAAACGAATAAGTCCGTCCCGGTTCGATTCTCGCGTTGAAAAAGGACCCGGCGAACGAGGCGGGTCCCGCCGCCAATCGCGGCGCCGCTTCGCCGGCGTCTACGCGCGATAAACGCCCGACGCGAATCGCCAACTCGCGACCGCGTTCGTCGCGAACGATCGGCGCGCCGCTCCGGTCGCCGTCTCGCGCGATTTCCGCCGAAAAGATCGGATCGGAAACGGCCCGGGCGCCGTACGAGGCTCGTAAGGCGGCGATCGCGTCGACCACCGGAGCCGACGTCGACCACGTCCCGAGCGCCAATTCCACGAGCGCGGCGGACGATAACGACGCGGGACCGGATCGCGACTCGGTCAACGCGTTTACGACGGCCGTCGCCGTCCGGTCGGGATCGGGAATCGGCGACGGTGAGAGGCCCCGATTCGCGTCGCGCGGCGCGTCTAAACGCGCGAAAGCCGCGAGAGTCGGCGCGGGCGCGCGATACGAACGTCTGCTCGTCAAAGAAGGTATCGCGAGCGGTTCGCCGCGAAGCGCCGCCACGTAACCCCAAGGCGCGGGACGGTCTCGCGCGACTCGCTCGTATATCTCGGTTACGACCCCGTGTCGCGCCAACGCGGTCGCGTCGACGACGATCGACGGCCCGAATCGCGCTACCGCTTCGAGCGAGTACGCGGCGAAAAAAGCGGCCACGGCGTCGTCGTCGCGCGACGATCCGGTCGATAACGCGTTGTCGGCGTCCGAGTACACGACGCTCGCGGCGTTCTCGACCGGGTTCGGCGAGGCGAATCCCTTCACGGCCGGGAGGTTATCGTAATCGCCGGCTCCGGTTTTCGCCGCGAGCGGTTCGTTCGCGTCTACGCCGCGCCGTACCGCCCACGACGGCGCGTCCCGAGCGCCCGCCAGCGTACCGAGTTCGCGCAGCGCGGCTTCGGAATAACCGTAGGCGACGAGAAAAGCGGCCGCGAATCGCGACCCCGTATCGCGCGTTTTCGACAATTCGCGCGGCGTAAATTTCGCGAGTAATACGTTGTCGTATACGGGGGCGTCTAAACGGGTCTCGTACAAGGCGAACGGCGAATCGGCGGTCGGATCGGAGGGGGATAGAATCGCCGTAAACGCGCGATCTAAGCCTTTTCGTTTCTTAGCCAGCGCGTCGATTATCGACGCCGCGACGCGGGCGTAAAGGTCGGTACGAACCGCGACGTCGCGTACGAGTCGCGATACTATAACGCGCGCGCTCGGTTCTCCGACGTCGACTTCGCCGTATAACGTCGCGGCTACTCGCGGCGACGCGCGATCGAAGCGAGCGCGAGAGGCGGAATCGGCGATCCGCGTAACGATCGCGTCGATCGGGCCGACGTTCACGCCGGCGCCCGCGCACCGTTCGACCACGTCCCACCAGGTTTCGTCGGGCGTTTCCGCGTCGGGAACTCGCGTTTCGGCGCCGACGGCCTTTCGAAATCGGGCGTCCACGACGTCGGCGAATCCGCGTCCGGCTTCCGCCGCGGCTACGGCTTCGGAAACGTATCGCGCCCCGGTCGCGGCTTCTACGAAACGTTCGAGTTCGGCGCGTATCGCGTCGCGAGCCGCGTTCGTAGCCGCGACGATCGGTTCGCGCGTAGCCACCGCCGAATTCCACGCTTCGGCGAATTTGTCGCGGGGAACGCGCGGCGCCTCGCGGCCCGAGCTCGTTAAACTCGCCACGAGCGGTCCGCGGTCGGGATAAGGGAAAAGGACGCGCGGCACGAACGCCCCTAGATCGCGCGTTTCGTCGCGCGCCAACGCCGCGGCTCGCACGCATCTCGCCAACGTTTCGGGTCCGTCGTAATAGGCGGCCGCGGCCGCCGCGTCGTCCGCGACGAGATTAAATTTACCGACTCCCATAAACCCGGACCCGCGCACGACCTTTTCGAAACGGTACAGCCTTTCGGCGCGTTTACCGACGTCGCGACCGGCCCGCGAGAACGTCCAAAATCCCGCGGCGCGCAGTCTCTCGGCGTCCGTTTCGAGCCGCGTCCAGGCCGCGCGGATCGCTTCGCCGAACGTATAATCGACCCCGCCGGGTTTCGCGGGTAACGCCGAAGCCAGTCGAACGCCTTCCGCGACTATATTTTCGACGGGGATCGGGTCCGCGTTGGGCGCGAACGCCGGCCGCGTTAAATTCGCCGCCGTCCAATCGTCGAGCGGGGGAGAGTAATAAAAACCGGGTTCGAGGGTGCGGGTCAAGGCGGCGATTATTCTCCGCGTCGTTTCGTCGTCCCTTTCTTCCCGATCTCGATCGTCGCCGGCGTCGACCGCCGGGACCCCCGGAATCGCGTTTCTCCGACCTTCGCGAGCGGCTCGCGCCGTCGCGTGAAACGTCCCGAGGTCCCGCGCCGATTCTATACGATAGTCTTCGATCGTCGCGTCGGACGCGGTAAAATTGGCGGCGGCTCGCGCGTAAGCCGATCCGCGGGTACGAGCGGTCGCGCGCGTTTCGTTCAACGAGGTCAGAGCGGCCGAGGCGCGACCCGCGAACGCGGTACGTCCGGCGGGCGTCATTCCCCCGTAGGCGGCCGCCGCCATCGTCGCGGGCTCGTAAACGAAATCGGCGCGCGGCCCGTCGTTATCTACGACGTCGTCGAGGCAGGCGCGAATTTGACCGGCCAACGTTTCGCGAGACCGATCGACGGCGGCTATCGCGATTAATCGCGTCGTCGACGGGTCCGGGGCTCCCGGTTCGCGCGCGGCCGTTTCGAACGTTAATTTGGCCGCGCGACGCGCTCGATCGTACGCGGCTACGAGGCGGGTACATACGCGCGCGCACCGCGCCTCGCTTTCGCTCGTCGCGCCTTCGGCGAACGCTTCGTCGACTAGCGACGGCGATCGCGCGAGACGTTCGGCCTCGATAGCCCACGCGCGAATCGCTTCGACCTCGCCGGGCGCCGCGCGCGCTCCCAATTCGCGCAAGGCCGCCGCGTGGGCGATAAAGTCGCCGGCTCGCGCTACCGCTTCGACGGCCTCGGCGCGTTCGGCGTATCCGTCGAAAAGCTCGCGAACGTTCCCCTCGTCGACCGGTATCGGTCGCGCGACGCCGAGATTCCCGTCGGCGAGAGCCGCGTCGGCGAACGCGTCCAACGCCGAGTAGATTCGTTCGGCGACGTAAATTTTCGGCGGCGGGTCGGGGGAGAATAGAGTCGCGCGTATATCTCCGGCGACGGCTAAACGTACGCGTTCGCGAGCCGCGATCGTCGCGCGCGGAACGAAGTAACCGGCTCGCGTCAACTTGTCGAAGAGACGCGTATGCGGTCCCGGTTCCGCGTTCGGACCGAAATCCTCGCCTAACGGCGGGAACGGCGAGTCGGCCGCGTACGCGGTCGGTATACGAACCCGCGCGATAGCCGCGAGCGCCTCGAGAGTAAAAAGCGCCTCGAGATCGGGATCGAAGATTACCCGCGTTCGCGACGTTTCGAACGCGTCGGCCGTTTCGACGACGACGGAACGGTACCCGACGAAGACGGGCGCGTACGGGACGTACGCGCGTAAAATACCGGTCGCCGTTTCGTAC
>WURV02167608.1:0-14743 GCA_011762755.2 Epimenia babai
AAAACGAAGTAACAAAACATAGGGTGAGATATTTTTTTCAATTTATTAGTGCAAACATATTGAAATGAAAGGTTTTTAATATTGTATTTAGTAACGCGGAAAGAACGCGAAATTTGACATTTATAACGCGGTAAATTATTGGCCCTACGCTTCACCTTGGCGAACAGCAATGATAGCTGCACGGCCCTGTTAACCCTTACCACACTGACATCTGTATATCATATACCTATAGCAATACCACTTTGTGACACCAGGGTGCTAAGGGTAAACTTAGACGATAAGTCAGCCACTGCATACAACAACGACTCGTCTGTCACGAAAGTCGTACTTAAGCATTTCACGATTGCCGATTCCATCATTCACCTGGAACTGTACTCTATACATTGTAAGAGTTTAGCTACTCCCGCGTAAGTTGATGAGTTGTTTTTATCTCCAACCGTCATTTGAAAAGCTCGCCTAGGCCAAGAAGTGCGGTTTCTGAATGTGACAATCACTTGTTTTTATCTGATTACAGAAACACCACTGTCCCGTTGTTTTTCGTGCACATGGCCATACTATTTTAATACAAAACGCCTCTCTGGAGCATTCTTTTGTGGTAGTAAGTGTAAATTAAAATTAAAGTGTATCATTTGTAATTACATAGTATTGAGTCTACCAGAACAATCGTGATAAACCACTACCTTCCGTTCCTCGAGGATCCTGTTCTTCGCATTGAACGATATTTATACCCCCCCCCCCATCACACACACATCCACACCTTGTCGTTAATCAGCGTGCCTTAAAGTGTCCACTCACCTGCTTGACCCACGGCTTAATGCCCCGGTCAAAACGAATCCGTCTCACGCCTTCCTCGTCCATCCCGACATGCTCAGCGATTTGTCTGTCAGAAAATCCGGACTTCTTCGCCAGGAGCAGCACGTCACGATGGACATCGCCCCTTTGAATTTTCATACGCAGGATGAAATTAACCTGCCTTCTAGGCTTTTAGTTGGCCCCATACATCGGTACTCTATGCCGTAGTAAATACAATTTTACTGAAGATTATTAGCTTGGTCAATTCGATAAGGAAAAACATTCAGATGTACCGCCGTAGTGGTCGAGTTAAAAACGTCTCCGAACGTAAATTATGAACGTACCTGGTACAATCTGATAAGTGATTTCCCAAGTCTACGATTCTCTTCAGTTTATACAGGAACCACGGATCGATGTTCGTTAATCCACGAATTTCATCGACACCATAACCGGTTTCCAGAGCCTAACAATGCGGGATGATCGTTTACTGAATTTGACATTTTCAGCTGTTTAAATCTGCTTTCAATGTTTAATGATTATTTTTTCCATTTCACTCTCAGCTAATCGACATAATTTTACAGACCTTAACATATAGAGTAGCAAGACTGCGTCTGAACGACTATAAATGTATAAATCATTTAAACATTTGAATCAGATACATTTCATTCATTATTAATTGATTCACGGCCATTATAAAAAATTCTCATTGTTACACAGCTCGTGAATGACTATTTATGTGATTTCGTTGTAAATATTATAGATACGCCTGACGAACGAACGACACACGTCTAGTATTTTGACCGACTTGCGACTGACGCCGCACCTTGGCGATCGAGTGAATTCGGATGTTGTTCGGCGTGCGAAGATTGGCGTCGATGGAGAAATCCGCGGGGTACTCCTTACCGGCGGGGAGACGCGACGTAAAGCCGTCGATCGAGGGGTGCGTCATCCGTAAGGCTTTCTGTAAGCTCTCCTCAAACGTTCGCCCCACAGCCATTACCTACCAGGTATATTATCGTATAATTATGTTTGATTGGTTATCTCATTCCACGATAGAAATCGGTTTCGCTGAATGTACCGTAAGTCAAAGACGCACACATCGGTACTGTCCTCAGGTTTGACCCCTCGCAATACTATAGCCGAATACAGCAATACAATAAAGGACAAGAATGATGCAATCCATGTTAGAACCACACTGATTATATTTTGATTGTACTTATAAAATACTCAGTGGCGACAATAATTCGTTAAAATATAAAAACGAGAGAATATCCAAATTTGTATAGGATGTCTAGAATATTTCGTTTAAGTACTGTGTTCACTATATAATACGCGTCAAGGTCGTGATGGGTGTAGGAGTACTAGACCAGGCAACAGGTAGCTTTGTTGTTAGAGCACATGTGAACGCTGCCATTAGTGATATTTTGGGTCTTCCGGATTATATCGCAAGAGGGTGTTACTAATCGCAAATATATACCACTTGTGCCTGTTGTGTGCTTTATAAAAGTACTGAGCATTTAGTTTGCTCTGGTCGACATACCCGAAAGATTTACCACAAGAATAACAGCAAATATGCACTGGGAAAAGAATAATATTAAAGCTCTATTTAGAGTGCCGAATTATCTCTTGTTCAATAATGACAAGATGATGTCGACGACACTTTACAATGTTACGACCTAAAAAACATAAACTTGGAGTTGAGTTATGTGCAATTTGAGGAGTTTTGCCTTGCCTAGTGGTGATTTTAAACTTGTACAAACTTGTACAATATATACATACTTACGGTGATGACTTAGGATTACGAAGAATTAAATATAAACATGTAACACAAAATTCATGTTAACATTAATCTCAGTTAGTCAAAAATGCATAATTTTTCATTTTTCTTACTTTGCATTAGCTCCTTAAATTGTCTCACCATACGTTGTTTGTTACACAAGTGGCTAAAAATACTGTAATCGTCACACTTTGCTATATAGATAGTTACCTCTCCAACGCTTTTCATGGCGCTGCCAATATCCTTCGGCGTCAATTCGAAGCGGTCGAGGTCCCATCGTGGGATCTTCGTGACAATGTAGTCGAGACTCGGTTCGAAGCAAGCGCTGGTGACGCCCGTTGTGGAGTTTGCGAGATCCGTTAGAGAGATGCCCACAGCCAGCTTGGCCGCCACGAACGCTAGTGGGTAGCTTCAACACACATAACAGTTTATAACCTAAATCGATTAGCTACTGTGGTATAAACTTGAGAGCACGTCACAAATATATCTGTATATAGCTGTGATGGTGTACAATATCAGTGTGCTCCCATAAACAGGAGTTGAGTACCCACACGCGAAAGAAAAGTTTGTACCGGTAAGTCAGTTGGTAGAGCACCACAGCGCGTATCTGGGGTGGTGTTTTCGGGTCCCACCACGGGCAAGGTCCTCATACTCATTACTCTCCACACCAGTGTGTCAAACTTATTATTATGAAATAAGAACAACTGCTGCAACGATATTTCAGGTTAGAACGTATCAAACGCACTATTCCTATTATACTTTCTGATGCAATAATTTTGTTTATGTCATAATTTGGAACCAGGGCGTAACATTAATGCTGCAATAATGTATATACATGCTGAAGTTAGCGAATTTGAATTTCTGCGCACAGATTTTATTAAACGTCACGATTTCCGCGTGGTTGATCTTGTGCCGGGGCGAGAAAAGACGATAATCAATGCGCGATGGAAGGTTTGTTGCCGGCGGTGGGCTTTACTTCGTTCAGGAATTAACAGAAGTGTGCTGTGGCTGTTTAGTATTGCGTGCTTTGGCTAACAGTAATTTACCGTAAAAACGATACATAGTTAGGGTATCTTACCCAGTCGCTTTGGAAGCAAGAGCCGAACTGCGAGACAATCGAGCATTCACCTCGATGATGCAATAGTTGAGGGAATGCGGGTCGAGGGCGTACTGAATGTTGCATTCTCCCACGATGCCAAGATGTCGCGCAACCTGTAAAAATCTCGTACCCTGATCTTTCTCTCACAGACCCGATGGTAGCCAGTTGTCTTGTCGGTGATCTGCCAGTCGGTATACCGTAACGTGCTGTTGGCATACTAAGAGGGCAAGACACCGTTCTGTCAATTTGGTATGTCGCATGTTTGTCTTATTCAGCCCTCGTATGGCAGGATTAAAAATTTAAACGCAATAACCGTTTCAAATTTGCGATAACGACGATGGTTAACAATACGATTCAAATTCAAGATTTTGATGTTATAGCGGGGATCTATCAGAGTAATGACTTGTTACTGACTTTACCTTGATGGCCGTAGAACGCAGCATGTGGTATTCCTGGTTGGATAGTGTCTGACTGGGTGCCACCACAATAGAATCGCCTGCGTTTTACAGGGGCAAGATCACGAGACTTAAAGAAAGTATGGGTGATGGGTCAAGAAAGAACAGAATGAAGAGGAGGGAGCGTGAGAAAGGAAGGGAAGGGGTAAGAGGGCGATCCTCAATCTTATTTATAGCTGTTTTAGTGCGTAAACTTCAAAGAGTTTTATCCATTTTCTCGGTTTTCGTATTCGAATAGGATAGAGACAATGCGACTTGATAAAAAGTACACGAGGACACTATGTATAAGCCTGTTGTTATGATAGATACGGACAGGCACAATGTAAAAAAATCATTTTGTTGATACCGTTATAATATAATACCTTTCATGGAATAGCCGTTTAATATATTTTTTTTCAATAGAAATCTCCTGTTATATACCTTATTATCGAAATATTTCTGTTGGTATCACTATATTTTATGGAGCCAGAAAGGCTCTGATCTACGCGAGTATGCGTCCCACATTCATTACGTACCCGTGTGGACTCCGAGGGGGTCAAAATTCTCCATGTTACACACTGTCACGCAGTTGTCGTCGGCGTCCCGCACGACCTCGTACTCGACCTCCTTCCATCCGAGAAGCGACTGTTCCACCAGGATTTGATTTGTGACAGCTAGCGCCTACGTCATTAACACATAACACACCATGTTTATATAACTGTAATCCTTCCGGGGCCACGTGATGGTGAGGTGAGATGAGATGAAATGAAATGAAATTTTATTCGTTTATAGTGCCCTTTTAACACATAGCTATCAAAGACACTTTACAAATTTATGGTTACTATGATTAACTAGAAATACAAGGAATACAGTTCGAAATCGAACTCGGTATACCATGAATAAATGTAACTAAATGTAAAGTAAAATAGGTATATACTGTAAGATCACATATAAAGAAAATATAACTAAAAAGATTATAGCACAGATGGCTTATTTGCAGCATCAGGCATATAAAAAACGCTGTAAAACGTTATTCTTCGTAAAAAGTTTTCGCTGACTTCCGAGGTAATAGAGAGTCATCAGCCATCACGTACTTCGTCTCGGATCGTTTTTGGCGGTATGATTTGAAATCTAAAATTTTAGGTCGTATACCTAACAAATGTGACTTCGAGTTTAACGCAATATTTACAAAACGCAATAATCACTTTGATCGAGATACTCCATGTAATTTGTCTATCATGTGATAGTAGTTACCTTTCATTTTCATCTCATCATACAATACGACACACGCGACAACCCTCAATTCGAAATTATATTATAAACAAAATAGACGCTTCGAACCATTTCTACAAACTAAATAAGAGAAATTCCAACTGAGTAAAGCTCCAATTCGATCCGAACCTCTTTTGATTCGAATGAAATATGTTTAAAACAAAACCATTTCGAGTGGTTGACTGCAGCCGGCATGTCTGTCATGTTTAATTACAGACAAGCGACATACACGTGGTGCAGTTAGCGCAGTGGTTAGATCGTTGGTCTTGAATCCAGAAGACCTTGGATCGATTCTCACTCTAGCCAGTAGACTTGACTACTTGTGGCGTTTTTTCAAGATAGAAACGTTACAAATCCCGTCTACCTTTGCAGTTTGGTTATGTAAGACCGTCTTCCCTATGGCGTTGCTGTGTTACAGATGCTCTTTGGATGGTCTCTATGGCGCTTACCTCTCCGCTACCTCGTTTTCTCATTGTAAATAAGTACCATCGCAGATATAGCAAGAACTACGCAGGACGAGTTTGGAACCAGTGGCGTTAATAGCTGAAGTCCAACTGTGTTTCCAAACTCCATGTGCTATTCACTATCGTTCCCCCACCCCTTATAGCTGAGTCTAATCCGTTTGTCACATTGACCACATAGGCTAGAATTGTAAAGAACCAGAAATACAACGTTTACCTTGGTAATCAGCCTATTTCCAACGGACTAAGCAAGTACTAACTAGCCAACTAAACAATAATTAACTAACTGCACTGCGCGGTTAGGGTTTTCTCATAAAAATCTTACTCGCCGCGCTATGGCGTTGAGATCGTCAGCGTTGTTGGCAATACCCGAACCTAAGCCCCCTAATGCGTACGCTGCTCTCACCATCACCGGGTAGCCGATCTGAGCTGCTGCCTCCAGAGCGCATTTCACCTTTGTGCAAATATAGCGATATCATAATAGCGTGATGATAACACTATGGAAAAATCACCAACCACAAGTGATAATAACATCGACTGAATTGAAAAAACACCACAGTTCATTTCCGCTAATGCCTTGTAATAGAATAACCCATTAATACATTTCATATGATAACCTTGTAAATATAACTTTAGGTGCCGTATTTTGTATTTATCTATAGTAATCTATCTATGTTAATCGAACATTTCCATTAACATCAGATTTCACGAGTAACAGTGGAGAAATGCGCAGAAAAAGTCTGTTGAGGCGCTTAACCACGACTTCCAGAACTTCCAGATACACGGTTCACTGGATAATGGAAGTACCAAACCAGTTATCTGGATGTTGATGGTTTGTTTTTTCTGTGCAAATTCTCCGATGTTTTAAACAGGGAACGAAATTAGCACCAATGCAGTGTAGCTCTTGCTTTGTTGCTTTCCGGTTTGAGTGAAGACGTCGCAAGATGGCTTACAATAACTATTGTACATTTGATTATTGTAGACATCTCTTGAACATCGTTAAGTATATAAGATTGACAATGACATTTATTCGAAAACATAACTTTGCGGATTTTTCGCCTAAAGCAAAGTTGTGACTTCTCACCGTTATGACAAATACAACGAAACGTGAGACACTGGCCATTTCTCGTGACAACACAAACTTATGTCACGTTTTAGGTCGGTACGGTTGCTATTTCGACCTGTTTTTTTTCGCAAACAAGTCCCCTAACAAGCCCTACGTTCCGTGCAGTGTACACTTACGGAAGTGACGGAAATGCTAGGAGCTAGTTTCTCGTCGATTTCACGAAGTTTATCGGCGAATAAACGACGGTCTTCCGTCGCTTCGATGGTTGAGACTGGTGTCCCCAAGACGCGGATGTCGTTCTCCTGTAGGAAGCCGCTACGGTGGAGTGAAACACCTGCGTACATCGGTAAGACCTTTAACAGTTATGTGACCACGAATCGAACGTAAATATCTGGTCGAGCGTACGTAGACGTTGGCCAACGCGCATATATAAACCTATAAATGTGTTGTGATCGTTCGGTAAACATGCGCAAGACTGGGCGCCATACCATCCGAGTGAGTCGGTATAATTTCCTTTTTTCTCGCGGCAATAAGCGTCATTGTAAACAACTGTCATTGATCAATTCTAGTCGATGTACAAACCGATGTTGAGAGCAGTTTGACCGCCCATCGACAGTAGGATCGCGTCCGGTTTTTCACGCCGTATCACGTCCTGAACGAATTCTTCGGTGATCGGTAAAAAGTAGACGCTGTCTGCTTGCTTCGTCCCTTCGCTGTTGGTCTGAACTGACGCGATATTTGGGTTCATTAAGACCGTCTCGATTTTCTCCTCCTGCCATGAGATGAGCAGTTCTCATGAAAAACAACGGAGGAATCTACCGGAAAAAATCTTTTTATGCAGAAAATTCTAAATAGCTTTTGTTAGTTTCGATAGTGAAGTGTTGGGTATGTGCGGTAAGTATATTTACACGTCGGAGTGAGATATGTGACTCATTGTATATTACGTTACTAAACAAACTGAGGTGTATTTACAGGTAACTCGGTTCTAGTTTCTCTTGTAATCAGACTTGGGAACGAGGGACGTCGGATCTTTTTGCGTATACTGTAATGCAAAAGATTCGAAAGTAACCTATGGATAGGAGGGGCATGGCAGGGCGCTTTACCGTTATGGCTCGATCATGCCTAACGGTGTGAGATTCCGTGAAAAGGGCCGTAATTCTGCGGCAACCGTCAAAGGTGACATAATTCCGTATGATCTAAAAAAGCCCGCACATTATTCTGCAGGATCCAAGGAAGGGGCGATTATTATGCGCAATCCGAAAAGGGGACATTATTATCGGTACGATGGAATTATTTCCGGTATTAAATACGAAATCATTACCTTAAGCGCTTTGATCGCTTGCGAGCCGCTGTAGTCGAACTCGCCAGCCTGACCAATCGACAGACCGCCGCTGCCCAATACGAGAACCTTAGACACGCGAGTTCTGCCGTCGCGCGGCTTTCCCCCACTCCTTCCTCGCGTAATTTCTTCACTCACTGACTTGCGACCATGAGTAATGAGGTTCATAAAGACGTCGAACAAAAACTGTCAACCACAACGTATCCTGAATCACGAATAGCGAATGAGAAGACGACCACTATTGTAAATCGAAATCCCATTTAGTAAACATTTGTTGTGTTGAAGTGTTGTAGACCTGATAGTAGTTCTATCGGTAGATGCGGTCACCTCGGTGTCTTTTGGACCTCCCGACGCCTCAGGGTGGAACTGTGCCGTGAAGATGGGGCGTGACTGGTGCATGATACCCTGCTCCGTCACAATGAAATATACATCATCAGTTTGACGATATCTCACAAGGTCAATATACATCAGGATTCGCGCTTATATCGCATATACGGAGACACCCCCGCTAAAATAAAAGGGAGAAGGCGAGGTTTTGGTGCTACTTCATAATTAAATGTCAGTCGCACGTACAACATTGCCCTGTTACATACCTAAGATATTTTTATAATAAACCATTTCACGACGAATCTTTCTCAATATTCACGCACGAAAATCTTGCTCATTTCCTATCGTGGAGGGCGCAGGAAAAAATCCCCGGTTTGTTTCGGTTCGAACTCGCAACCTCTCGCGCGAAAGGCAACGCTTCTAACCACTACACCAGTAGCGCCAAAATACTTTCGATGCCCACGAAAAACAGAAAATAAAGGCGTAAACATTCTAGTCAGAGCTAAAAAACAGAATTGCAAGGCAAGAGTAAGTGGATACGAGACAATATTGTAATATCCACGTACATTCAAGTGTTCCTTACAGATATCTGTTGTTTGTACCTAGATACTCATTTATCTCGCGAACAATAAAAATCGCCATTTTCAACGTATTAGATAATGTTACCTCGCAGTGTTCAGCGGTTTTCTGCAATAAAATCAGCATAAATATGAGTAACCTCGTTGGTTGAATCATTTGCATTGACAAACAGCGGCAGCCAATCGCGAGGAAGCGTACTTTGATCGATGGCGTAGCCATGGTTTTGTGACGTAATAAACGCTTCGCCCGTCAGCTGGTTAATCACAGGTTGGTTGTGGCCCCTGCGAGACGACCTCTCGAATTTTGCGAAATAGTATTGAATAAAAGTAAATTATTTACAAGAAACATCGTGATTTATTTATTAATATACAAAATACCGTGTACTCAAATCGAATTAACAGATTAGAAATTTAGCAATGGCTTACGGTATATTTAGCATAGCTTAAGACATGACAGGTAATGTATCTTTAAATGTACGCGATACCTATTGCCCATCGATAACTTATACGTATCAGCCCCAGCAGCTCGCCCCACCAGCTGGCTACCCATGCAGATGCCGAAGCACGGGCGCTCTCGTTCGTCGCAAAATTCCTGTAGAGGTGATAAACACCGTTATAATTTTGCTTCGCTTGAATATCTTGTAATACACCTTGTTTGGGTATATAATAACCCAGATAACTCGAGTTTTTATCACACGAATAACTCGAGTACCTATCAGGTAAGATAACTTGAGTCTTTGGCAACACGTATACGTTAAGTGTCCGATATCTCTACACAGATAAAACGACTTCCATTATAACAGTGACAAGTGTACGTTAACTGTGACCGCAGTACGCACTGATCGTAAGTACTCGACGGTGGTCTGACAGAAGGCCGGGTCACCGGGGCCGTTAGACAGGAACAGCCCGTCGTATTCCTCGTGTCTGTAGTCATAGTCCCACGGCACGAGCTTTACTTCTGCTCCACGCTATTGATAAAACCAAATTAAAGCGCTCTATTGATTGAAAATTGTGAATTATTATGAAAGCAAATGCGAATTTCCCTACGGACCGCCAAACGTTGTCATTTTGTAACATTCAAGACGGTGCCGTACGACGTCGTGAGAATCTATAATATTGGCCATCAACGAATGCCTATACAATTAAATAAATTTAAACGTCTGGATATTTAATGGGAGCTCGTCGTTTTTTATCATTGACAACAGTGTATTTTTGTACATCTTAGCACGTTAGTCAACTCGGTATTTCTGCCCCCAGTGATAATTTTAGAAGCAACAAACTTGAACAAGGTGACGGATGATGCTGTGTTTGATTCCACAGTCCACAGCGATAACTCGGTGCGGATTGCCTTCTCCGAAAACCACGACCTCCTACAAAAACGAACTGTTACGCCACAAGGAACAATCAAAGAATAAAATCACTTCTTTCCGAACAACAGCCTTGGATATCGTTTCGTCGTTATTTCTGTGGAATATAGATGAGAAACGGTGGTTGGTCTTGATATGATGGATCACAGACTTGACTTGAGAGGAATGCACAGAAGAACCTATAGCTTTGATGGGTCTCATTAGATGTATAAGTTTTTTTCTGTGCATTTCTCTCCAGCTATTTAAAGAACCACATTGGCTATCTCCATTAACAGACGACGTGGCATTGTAAGATTGTAAGAGAAAAGCGACTGTTAATGATTTTAATCTATGAGATTATTTACGAACTAAGGGTAAAGGGACAAGGAAAGGTGAGGGCGGGAAAAGAGGAGATGAGAATGGGGGAGGGGCTAGGGAATGTAAGCAAGGGTAATAGACGGGGGAAATGGTAGAGGTATAAAGGAAAAGGGTGAAAGATTGAGAGGAAGAGAAGACACTCGCCTTTGTCGAGACTTCCGCGATAAGGTTGCGTAGATTCGGGTCAACGAAGTCGATGGGTTGATCTGTGAATTCTATCTTTCCGAGAAGTGTTCCCTTGAATAAAACCACTAGTAATAAGTTGCATGACTGACTTCTAGAACATATAAAATGACGAGTTTTGCGGTTGATTTTAAGTCAACGAATGGAGAACCGTACGTAACAGCATTTCGTCGGGTTTTTAGAAAGGGGGGGGGGTCGTCGTGAGATTCTCGTTTATCACGGTTACTCCTGGTAAAAGTTAATTTGGTTAGCCATAATAGTTAATATATCACATCGCACTACACCGGGCATGTCAAGGGTGTGGGATCGAGCCACACAAAATCAACTATAATCGTGTGTATACCTCTACTGTTTTCAAACGAACTAAACTTGCTGATTGAGTAACAGCAATTGAAATAATCATATGATCCTCAGGTATGTAGTAGAATCTATCATTAATTATTCATATAAACAGAAATGTAGATATAATATACAATTAGCTAAAATAAACAGACAATACACCGAAAGGCAATAGAAAAACATAAAAAACATAAAGGCGAACCCATTCTTGACAAAAAATTTAGTACACAAAAAGTTCGTTAAAATATTTATAAGCATTGCGGTTTTGGTTTTTTCTTCCCTTGGGGTTTCCAGACCTACCCGTTGTCTGATTCGTTTGGTCAGCATGCGCGTGTCGATGCCGTATACGGCCGGGATGTTGTCGCTCTTTAGCCAATCGGCGAGGGATTTGACCGATGTCCAGTGGCTGTACTCGTGACTATAGTCTTGGACGAGAAGGCCGCTTACCTGACATGAGTTTAGTAAGGAACGTGCTGACATCTGACATAGCTAACTCGGTTAGTTCAATCAGTCGATCAGGTACGGTGAACTAGCGGCCAACGGGCCAGTTTCTATCAAAAGTGCGGCCAAATACGTGAAATATGTATCCGGTAACTGGGGGGAGGGGATGAGTGCGGGGGGTGTTAGGTAGCGGGGTGGATAGGTCGTTAGACTTTAGACGTCCCGGAATCGATTTAATCAGTAGGTAGAACGAGACGTTTTCCTGGGAAAGCTTCTTCTCTCTGCTCCCCTCTAGCGTGGCTACGCGGCTCTGTATTGAATGCTTTTTTACCGGTCTCTCTGGCGCTTAAGTCTCAGCTACCTCTATCTCACTGTAAGTAACTCTCGCAGATGTAGCAAACTCAGTGGCGCGAATGGACAACGGTCATCTGTCCGCCCAACCTCGATAGTCTCGACTACAATAATCATCCTTCGAAAAGGGGCGAATCGGCGTGGTTGCGGCTTAGTAAAAGACCATTAATAGCATAGACAGCAGAGTAATTTCACACTGTTGTTATACACAGCCATGCCCAGTAACTCCATTCGCTGCCCGAGGAATAGGCTAATGATGGATCATGATTAAGATGTTGATCACAATACTAGATGCCAATAATATTCAGAAAGTTGCAAGTATCACGGCAAATTTACGATTAATTGTTCTATCATTCAATTCCTTTATGTAACATGACATTGGCATAGCGTACACGTCTACGTAATGCAGGTGGACAAGTGGGATAACTATTACATTACAGGCTAAGGCTACACAAAGCTGAACCAATAACGGCATTTTAATCACATATAATCCATTAAATTTTTATTATCGAAGAGTCGAAAACGCTTATTTGCGTGGTGGTGATATGAATGTGTGACATTGACGGAGCTATAGACCGTCTGGCAGGTGCCTGGTATTAGGTAATGTCAATAATTTGCCTTCGACAGGTTTGAGGGTGAAGGCAACGTCAAACTAATAGTGCCACAATATGCGATTGGCCAACTTGTATAATCGAACAGTCGGCGGCAACAAATTATCGAACATACACCCGAACATTGCTAGTTTAAAAGATCGGGCATCTTCGAACATCTCAACTCCTTGAGAAGATTTGTTGGAAGCTTAAGCCAATGACGATGTCAGAATATTTTCACTCGACTTTTATTGGAAGAAATTTGATTATCGATTTTCACAGTCACCACTGCTCGCAAACTATAGACCGTCTGGCATGTGCCAAGTATTACGTAATTTCGACAATTTGTTGTCGACGTGTTTGACAGTGTGAAGAAACGTCCAATACACGTTTCAACAAGTCGGCCAACTTGTTCAACAAACGCACAGTGTGAAGGCGCTATTATACTAACCTGAATTCGGGCAGACTCGACGTTTTTCATTAATCCAATAGGGTCGCGCGCTGATGTATCTGGAACTCCGTAATTCCCGACCGTAGGATAAGTTAAGGTCAGAATTTGACCGCGATAGCTTGGATCAGTAAGTGCTTCTGGGTATCTAGAAGGTATTTTAGGATGTTGACACCTATATCAGATTCTGATTAAGCACTACCATACGAGCCAAGTCACGATATCAGCGAAACTCATCCGCGATCCTAATAATGCACCGTAAAGTCTCAGCAAAACTTAGACAGGAACGGCATAATATAAAAGCTCAAGGAAAATGGGAAATAATTGGAGGTTACTTAATAATTAAATGCCAGTCCCGCATACAATGTTGCCTTGTTGTATCCTAAGATATTTTTATATCCTCTTCCATGACAATTCTTTCTCAATGATCAAGCACGAAAATCTTACTCATTTCCTGATGTAGAAAGTGCAGGAACCAATTCTTCGTTTGTGCTGGTTCGAACTCGCAAACCATCACCTGAAAGGTAGCGCTCCTAACCACTGAACCACTATGAGGAAGTCATGACACACAATACCAGCGATGCTAACATTAGAGCGGGATAGTCTATTATTTAATGTTTCCAACAGCTGACATATACAAAATTGGTTCTTTTGCGTCAAACATACGAAGACGAAAACAGCCTCGGATACTAAGATCATCGTCAAAGTAGATATAGAGATAAATAAAAAGTACCATACAAAAAACAAGGACGAATAAATGAACGGAGGAATCATGTGGAAGAACAATGCATTCTCGATTAAACGCGAAAAACATGACCGTACCCGACGAGCCCGGTGTTGAAGACCATTTCGCCCGCCGTTGACTGCTCGGCACCGAACGAGTACCCCTCCAGTCTCGTGCCATCCTCCAACACAACGTACGCCTTTTTTCTCTGCATGCGCATGAATAAAAGAGCGACTAATTTAAGGTTCAGCTATAATAAAACGAAGTATAAGTATATAGTAATATAATAACAAGAGGTAACTTCAACGTCAAGACCAAGACCATTACTTAATTTATACTCGAACTCTCAACTCTTTCTTCTTGATTTTTCTTTTCTTCAAATTTCAACCAATATACATGTTAGGACGTTGACATTGAAAGTTCCGTGATATTTCTCAAAGTTACTTTGTGGATATTAATGTACAAGAACTATTCCTGTTGGAGACGGGGCCCCTGGGTGTGACAGATGTGAGTATCGAACAGATATCATTTAGTGAACACAATTGGGTGGACGGACAATTTTCAAGAAAACTATCCGTATATAACTTTGTTGAGGCTCCCTTGTTTTTTACCAATGGCTAGTTCGATCGATCTGTTGTTTAGAAAATATAATCACCGTAACCAATTAGACAGAAAAATAGGTGTAACTCATATTACATGAGAAAAAATGAGGTGACACCTTTTGAGACTAATTGAATTCATTCGTAAACAAGCTTTCGCATATATGTAATATGCTTCTTCAGGCTTATCGAATGAAAT
>WURV02167619.1:0-14739 GCA_011762755.2 Epimenia babai
ATGTTCTAACATTCGAAAGCTCGTGATCTATATCTCCGCAGTGAGCCATAAAGGTGTTACCACTTAATTTACTTGTAGTTGATGATAAATGCAGTACAAAAGACATTATTAATTATGAGGGAGTACTATATAATAATAGAAAAAGGTAAGTTTAGAGTTTGGACTTGAAATGCTGAAAATTAGTGCATAGACAGATATCAGTGGGCAGATTATTAAAAAGAGGAAGGAAAAAGAAGATTATTAAAAGCTTAGGCACCCCCTGGACATTGACGTGAGGAGTTAATGCCAAGCTAACGAGTATATCCATATAGATACTAAGAATTCTATGCATGTTTACCTCGAGAGACATGAATAATGGTGATGCATTGATTTGAGATCGTGTCTAGACGTCGTCGATCCAACGTCATTTACTCAGACAAAATCAGAATCTTTCATAGTCCAATATTATGTATGTATCTATGTATATATGTATGTACAGACACCCTGCGATGCGCCTGTTGTGTGGGATATAGGTAGCTTTTTACTTACTTTGCGTAGACTGTGATTATTACGATATCACTAAATATAGGGAAGCACGTTTATTGTGTTTATGGCGTGGAAAATCAGCGAAGTGAACGCCCGCCGTGTCTGAGCAGACAGTTGACTTTCGTCCCTTCATGACAACGAATTCTGAATATTAACAGACGGCCTATCCATGTAGCAGACACCGATAAATCTGCGATAGGTAATGAATATGTACCATGAGATGATGAGATACTACGTTCTTTACAAAACACAAGATGAATATCACAACATAGACACACACACACACAGACAGCCCTTATGTAAGTGTAATGATACCGTGCTCCCTGCTACGGTATTCTCATTCTCAATTACAAATCTTTTTGATTCCATATATAAATTTCGAGCATGTTCCGATTCAAACTTGTGACATTTTGCATGCAGAGATGTGAATATAAGGTTTCTATTTATCTTTAGACCATGGATTAGGAAGCCATCCAGCCTTACAGATAGATAATATCGGTTTAAAATTTCGCAGACGACTTCTGTTAATGCTTCAGCGCTATTGACGCTTTGTAATGTCGAAGTCAAAAGCCTTATAAAATATTAATAAGGAATACAGTCACTCAGTCTTACATCCAGGATAACATGATGTTAATGGGGTGCCCAATATGGTACTCTGAATATCTGGAAAGAAATCCATCAGATCCTCTTATCAGAGGTATAGGTTTTTTCTGTGAATTTCTTTCCAGCCGGGATAACAGGCGTAGTTCAGAAAAATGAATATCGAGCAAACTATTAATCAAATCAATCATCTGATGATAAATGATTTGTCTAACATAGTGAGCAGACGACAATTTTGAGATGACATAAAAATGATGACGCGTAGGGTTTCCAAATCTCGCTGTAATTCCAATCACGAAATTGAGAAATTTTTACGAGATTGTGATCGTGCGAGATAGCCCCGGTTAATGGTTTCACATCACCAGAAAAAAAAAGAGATAGATATTTTAATAATTGAAATCAATGGTCCTACCCATACAACGACGTTTGCGCCATAAAAACTACTTCCATCCTGGGAACTCTTAAAACAAGATGCTAAAGAGGCCTCAAGATGCTCAGCTGAAAAAAGAGAAGAAAAAAGAGGAAAAGACAAAACAAGAGGCCATCTTGATATTACAACAAGAAGACAACAAGATATCCTGCCTGATATCAAAAACAAGAGGCCAAAGAGACCTGACAATACCCAATACGATACTGAAACAAGAAAATACAGATTTGTGGAAAAAACCTAAGTGGAAATCACATCTAATTGCCAAAATAGAGATGGCCTAAACAAATCTGAATGAGACCTACACAGACAATATCTGTAAAATGGCAGACCTTCATGCTAAGCAGACATGGAGATAAAGATTTTCAAATAGAGTCGATAGAAATTACTTTGCTACCATGATGAGATGCTAAACAAATCTGAAAGATACTAACCCAAGGTCAATATCTGCCAAATAGCAGACCTTTGTGCTAAGAGGTTCTTGAAAAAGATTTTTTAAGATAAAGTATGAACATCGGCATAAGTTACTTCCCGTAGGTGCAATGACGATAACATGAACAAATCTAAAAGAGACCAACCTAAGAACAATATCTGCCAAATAGCAGATCACTGCGATCAGCAGTTCTTAAGGAGATTTTTCAAGAAAAAATAGAAACATTTTGTAGAAGTTACTTCTAGGACAAAATCTGCCAAATGGCAGACCTCTCCGATAAGCGGTTTTTGAGAAGACTTAAGAAAATGTTAACATAGGATGGACAGATGGACAGATGGACAGACAGACCAACGACGGACAAACTCCAATCAGAAAAGCTCACCGAGCATAAGCTCAGGTAAGCTAATAAAAGCTTATAGAAGCAGAAGAAAGTCGTCATTTTTTCTGTTGTATTCAACGAAATGTCAAAACCGCGTCTGCCATTTTGTACCTCAGTTAGTCGAGTGGTCGTCGGTTTGAAACCTCCCACAGCTCATATTTTCTGTTATGATCATCAGTAACAAGTAAATTAAGTGGTAACACCTTTATGGCTCACTGCGGAGATATAGATCACAAGCCATCGAATGTTAGAACATTCTTCATCAGGTGAATAATTCATTATGGTGTTAAAGGTGTTACCACTTAATTTACTTGTATTTGAACTGACTCACACGGCTACCACAATGAGTTCGATCATCAGTAAGTCATTCATCGCCAATTGCTAGAATATCCCCATCTTTAAAATGGGTAGACGTTTGATATCATCTTTGTCGGGTGATATATGAGTGTCAAAGATATGATATCTGCGCTGAATATTTAGCTGCCTTAAAAATTCATTGTGAACCGCATTAAAGAGCCTCTATTGGCTTATACTTTCAGTCTATAAATGTTTTATTATATCTTTGATAGCGAAGAGTGGCAAAATAGTACAATCGTACTCAACATGAAAGTCAAATAATAGATTTACGTAATTTACCAACTGCAAACTACCGCGTTCATTAAAATTCTTATATTCCATGACATGGAAATTTAAATGTATTTTTGTCTACTCAATAGTTTGGTCAAGACACAATCCCGGGCTTATCTTGATTATCGGTTGAGATGCCGGGATTTCGGAAACAAAAAAATCCTATTAGGAACCCTAATGATCAGGATCCAAAGAAATCCTCTTGGAAACCCTAATGAAGTGAATGGTGAACCATACCAAGTTAACAAAACAAGGCTTGTAAGTGCTTGTAAATTGGACAGGCATTCTTGCTCATGCAGAGATTTTACAAATAGGTTGCTCTTGGAGTAAATTTCGAGTCAATGAATTACGGTAAGCTATATTGCTAATGATAAATTTTCATATTATAAATGCTGACTTATGAAATAGTCTTGCATTCCAGATATACTTGTATATTTTTTAAATAATGACATTCCATGCATAACACACCTTGAATGATATCCACCTGTTGGTTGTTAGACTTTAACCCTTACCCCACTGGCATCAGTACATCACATTATAAAAGCAATACAATTCTGTGACAACAGAGCGCTAAGGGTTGAACATAGGAAAACATTTCACACCACTGGGAGAATGCCCTGAAGAAAGCTCTGAAATGACCTCTGCTCTTTGGGGAGTAATGAGTTAACAAGCAAGCAGAAGGGCATAACAATCAATCAAGGAACACTGTTCTACTTACAATCACCATAAACCTTCTGGAAACATCATAAAACTAGCTCTTCTCATGGGAATATTTCACAATCACAAATCTCCAAAATCTTGCAGACTGTTAATATAAACTCAACAACCACATCATGATATCTATACGATATTTATCATAATTTTTTGAACCTACATGCCACAAATTCTTTACCAAACTCACGTTTAACTAACTTAAATTAAATAAATTGTCTTTACTCTACAGTTTTGGAAGGGGATATTTATGTACTTTAGGGTTTGGGAAGGGGATATTTTTGTATAGTGCTGGAATACGAACAAGACGGTGGATAGTTCAAATCCTGTAGAATACTAATTTTGTTTTGTCTGTGGCACAATTAGGCAAAGTAGTTTACCTCAATAGCTTCGGTTGACGTAGACATAGTCATAACCCGAGAAATTTATTGTGGCTAAAAAGTATATAAATAATTGTGAAGAAGTATAGGGAAAGTGAATAAGTAAGGGGCATACATGAGCTTATTACCTCCTGTTAAGTATTCTTTGTCAAATCATGCCACATATAAACATAGCATTTCCCTTTTTATTTGTGAATAATCTCTAATAAGGCTCCATGTAATGATTAGCATTTAAATAGCATAAACACCTCAAGCAAATATTATTTACCTGAGTTAACATGCGACTCCAGATTACCAAATCAGTAATATTTGAGGAGCCTGACTGTCACTGATCTGTAGCCAGTCTGTGAGATTATTCCGCACTTTATATAAGTCTAGTCTTTTCCCTCTTCAACACCATCGACTAGATTCATTATCTCCCTCTCCCTCAGGAAGATGTTTCTTTCATGCGCACTTTGAATTTGATTAAAGGTGTTTAGAACTTAACCTCCCTTGTGACAATACACAGAATTGTCGTATTCTCTTGGAGTTTATTATATATATATTATTTTCTGACTTACCCTCGAATCCTTACATGGCTGGAGATTCTTCCACATTGTAGGAAAAGAGGAGAGGTCGATCTCATTGAGAGGTATGTACACTTCGCCGATCGGGTCATCCCGGCTGAATCTGTCGTAGTCTACAACTTGTAAGTAGAGCGTCTTCTCCAACAGTTTATTGTGTGGCCAACCTGGAAAAAATGAATGACAAATATCGTGTGCTCAACCTGGAAAAATAAATGACAAATATGGTGTGGCCAATCTGGAGAAATGAATGACAAATCATGTGTGGCCAATCTGGAGAAATGAATGACAAATCATGTGTGGCCAATCTGGAGAAATGAATGACAAATATCGTGTGGCCAACCTGGAAATATAAATTATGAATATTACTTAGCCAACTTATAGAAATGAATAATAAAACAACATTAACAATTGTTACCTGCGCATATTTGGTTTGTTGGTTAGCTATTAGGAAAATGGAACATAAGCCAATGATTACATTTTCATGGGAATTCAGAGTACTAGCTGGATCCATAAATCGCTTTAAAAGACTACCTACACAAGATACAGAGGAGTGAGCTGCTATGGAGGAGTCTTTTATCCAGGAGTGGTTGGAGAGAAATGCACAGGAAAAACCTATACCCCTGATGGGACTCGAACCCACAACCCCCAGAAGCTCAGTTGCTTTACAGTTTACAATTTCCCTGGAGCTCAGTTGTTAGAACACCAGACCAGTTATCTGGGGGTCGTGGGTTCCAGTCCCATCTGTGATATAGGTTTTTTCCTGCGCATTTCTCTCCAGCTATTTATAGAACCACGTTGGCTATCCTAATTACCATCACATCCAGGAGTAGTGACAGCCTATATAGGATGCACACGGATAACATGAATTAAACACCAGTTACATTAGCTCATTTAATCCCAAGAGTGCGGGATTCTGTTCATAGCCTCCATCAACTTACCCTAGATTAAGCAATCCGATAAGACTGCATTAAATGCACGAGATGGCTCTCACCAATGGCGTGCCGTATAGCTAATCCTTCCTCTTCTTCCCTCTATTTACTTACGGAAAATATCAAATAATTTGAAAATTAGTAATTATGAAATAAAATGAAATTCTATTGATTTATAGTGCCCTTTTAACACATGGCTATCAAAGACACTTTAATAATTTACGGTTACCATGACTAGCCAGGAACATAAGGAATACGGTTAAAAATCGAACTTGGTATACAATGAGTAAATCGAGAGTTAGGCATATACAGTTAGATCACATCTGATGGATTTGTAGAGTTAATAGTACAGTAATTATAGTCAAAATGTTGTATTAATTCCACATTAAGAACTCCACAACGCTGTCAATATCGCTGTGATATCGACATCTGTTTGTCTGTTTGTTTGTTCGTTATCAAACTTTTTCTAGGGTTTTGGAGAGAGACCCCATAACCATATTTGGAAACTACATGGAGTTTAGGGATGTGATAAAGTAATCTTTCAATCATGGGATGTTTTATGCGGATGTTTCAAGGACTGGTAATTTTAAAAAGTCTTAACATTTTAGGCATTCGGAGAAAGAAAGATATAGAATTGTTGTTCACCCTGAAGTTGAGAAAAGGTATGAAAATATATGTACATTCATTTATTATGTTTAAAATAGTTAAAAGTAATAATGAACCTTTAAATTGCTTTTTAGATGATTGTCATGCAAACATGCGAAATGGGAACTGCCATAAAGCCCTAGTCAGGATATCGGTTGATAGAAAATTGGAGTTATGAGAAAAGAATCATGTTATTATTAGGGACAGAAATATCTCAGTTGAAAAAGTGTCGAGCTACAAACGAGAGAGTCGAAAGTTTGAATCACAGGCAATACTATGCTCTATGTTTTTGCTCTGTATTCTATGGCAAACCACATTATCTCGACTGCTCTGGTTGATTTAGTCGTAAGTGATGATAAGTAATGGATTCATGTCTATACGAGTGAAGATACAGTGGAAATATGACAATTTGAGGAGCTTGCTGGCACCTGTAGCAGAGCTGCCATCCCTAACGACATCGTTTCGCAATGGAAGTAAACGTGCAATATATTAAAAGGTAAATGCGAGGTTGTGGTGCTAGTTTATAATTAAATGTCAGTCGCACGTACAACATTGCCCTGTTACATCCCGAAGATATTTTTATAATAAACCTTTCCACGACAAATCTTTCTCAATATTCAAGCACGAAAATCTAGCTCATTTCCTATCGTGGAAGGCGTGCGAAATAATCCCTGGTTTATGCTGGTCTGAACTTGCAACCTCTCGTATAAAAGGTAGCGATTTTAACCACCGCACCACTGACGCCAATATTAATATCACTACGCTGATTTAGTTCTTAATATGCAAAGATAAATATAACAATACTTAGTCCGTTAGTTCACCAAGGTACCGTATATACTCGCCTATAAGTCGATCCGCTTATAAGTCGACCCCCCAACTTTGGCCAGCGAAGTCGTGGTTTTGCTCTTGACCCGCCTATAAGTCGAGGGTGGAGTTTGAGGGTGCTACACCTTCTTCAGTCATTCACGGCGATCGGCCGCCATTACTATTTGGATGGGAAACTTACTTTATGTAAGGTACGATGTTGTATTTTAATAAATGTGACGAACGCAAAATGTGTTGATTTTGTTTTTATTGTAGTTTTATTCAAAGACACGTCCAGTGGTTACAGTATGGACGTTGTTCTGTATATTTTCACTGCCCGAAATTTTTTCGTTTTTCTTGACCCGCCTATAAGACGAGGGGTAGACTTTGAGGACTGAAATTTTGTCTTTAAAAATCGTTTTATAGGCGAGTATGTACGGTAATCGTTATGCAGGCCATTTTTTGGACTTGACAAAGTTATCCTATGTGGTTAACACGATAAACGCGCTTGGCTCAGTTACAAAACACTGAGCAGACAGTTGACTTTTGCCCATTCACTTCACTGGTGCCAGACACCTCCTGACAGCCTACTTATGTCGCACACTCCACTGTGCTGCGATAGTTGATGAGTATTTATAGTGGAAAAAACAAGATAATGGAGACCATCCATAGACCACCTGAAACACAGCCGCATCAGGGGGAAGAATCCTCCCCCAACTACATTGCAAGTGCTACCCAGACCCCCTGGGCAGACAGGTTAAAAGAGCCTTTTCCTTTTTGCTTTTTAGCGTAAAACTTTTTTGTGTTTAACAGGATGACTCTATAGCCCTATGATTTTTTTATAAATCCGACCTAATTTTTAAATGATTTCAAAAGTGCGCATTAGTTAGTGGTTACACAATCGTGACAAGAAATGAGAGTACACAAGTGCACGAATTGTGATGAGTCATAGTTGTTGCTGGTGTAGTAGTACACATTTTTATGTTGTAGAGCTGCTTTAGTAGAGGTCTCCAAATGCTTCCTTCTAGTTAAATATATTGATGTACATATGGTAGTCAAGTCCAACTACGTTAAAAAATATGCATGTAATACATCACCTTATAATAAATACGAGAATTGAAAAATTTCACATTAAATTAAATTTATTTGCATAATTGGAGAGGATACATTCATTCCTGTTGATAAGGGATATAAAATGAAATCGAAATGAAATTTATTCGTTTAAAGTGTACTTATTAGCAGAGCTGTCAAACACACTTCACATGACACAATAGCCTAATGGTCTAAGACTATAATGTAATCACTTAAATTATATAAAATTAACATTTAACAGTATAAACAGTATACAGGTAATACAGATGAATGTTAGATACAACTATGTATTGGATGATATGGATGACAATCTATGGCCTATATTTGATTGATATTATTTACTCTGTACCCAGGGACCTAAATGCTTCCATTAGGGGTATTCAAGGATTATTCGAGTCATGTTATGCCTAGAGTGGGAGAGCATCCCAGCATAACTACACATAAATTACAGCTCATTTTTTTACCTTATGGTAGTCGCAAATCATTTCCCAAGGTCATTAAATACATTGTACTATACAGTGCGACATTGCCAATGCATTAGCATCCAGTGAATCAATTAAATTCACTTGCAGGAGGCTGAGCTGGGTAAGAGCTGATGCATAGTCGATAAATAAATCTGTCTAGAAGAAAATTAGGTTACAGCCTCGCTTCCAGATTATCTCTGAACGTAGGTAGAAGGGAATGGATGGGGAATAAAGATGATAGATGCATATCTCTTTATTAAGGCATCAACCATAAAGAGAAGAACCATGGCAACATTACGTAGTGATGCCCTTCAGACTTTCAAAAAAACGCTGCTGTGTGAAATATCGCCAATAAAATTGCGACGATTCTTGAACGTGTATTCAAAATGAGATCCAGAGTTATAGCTATATAGTAGTGTTTACAATAGACCAAAGTGCATTTGATGTATTTTATTTATGCGTGAATTTGTTATTTATGATGCCACACATTTCGAGTGTTCGGCGTAAAAATTAAGCAACACATTGACAGTAAAGTTTAAATTTTACCGCAGTCTTACACTGTAGCAAGTGGTGTCCGCAGCTGGGCACATGCCAGCAATGAGACAAGGCGTGACCGGTCACTGACGTCTCTCGATACGTACCATTATGAATATCTCGAGATAACTAAGCCATCCACACGCAATACGCCACGCCTACTTCTCTATACCGACATTTACGGTCAAGCTGTTACGTTATGTTGACTTAATTCTTTCATTGAATACACTCCTCTGTTCTCATCTTCATCCCGTAGTGTTACCATCGCATATATTAAAGATTTAGCTTTCAGTGATGTAAGTACTTTCCGGTATAGGCAGTTAGTCCCCCTTCCCCCCCTCCCCCGCCTTATTTTATCTATACCCACCACACCATTTGACCACATAATCTTGTTTATATTCATACAATGGTCGCCAGAATAATTAACCCACTTGTATATACATATAAATTTCTAGCAATTTACTATACCGCATGACTCTCTAAATGGTTGCTCAAACCCACAAAATCCATTTTATTTACCCATTAACGGAACGCGAGACATAAACATTATATTTCATAAAATACGTCGAAACAGCGAAACGGTATTATCTTCCTGGGGCCGTCGATAATCAGAATAGCGGCAGACGACGTTTGTTTCTATGATGAAATGCAGAGGTCTATGTATCTATGTATCTATGTATATATCAAAGGGACGACCACAAAGGATCATGCCCGCAGGATCAAACTGTGCTATATGCACGAGCTAGAACAAATGTTTAAATAGCTCACAGACTTCAGATGCATCTACGGATTTTTTATCAACAATATCGACGATACCAGATCGCCGATTTCATGTGGCAACTCCGCAAACCCAGTCACCATTAAAATATCACACACATTTAGTTGATTCTGCCATAATGGCTATTGGCCATCAGATACGAAAAAAACTGAAAATTCGAAATATTAAAACATTTGAAAGAATTTTTACATGAACTTATTGAACTTACCCTGATAAAAAGCTGATGCACTTTGTACCAATAACGTGGATGATGTGATGCACGATAATTAACGTGTTACAGATATTTATAAATTATATTAACATAAAATTTTACTTATAAATATAATTATCCATCAACATTTGGGGTAATTACTACAAAGAGCCTTCATGGCAAAAGGCCCCTTTATATTCAGCCAATTTATACATACATCCTGAATTTTGAACCTTTTACCTTGTTCTAACAGACCAACCAATTCTGACAGAACACGAATAACGATTTTTGCTGTTCGTGATAATCTTATTACGGAATTGATATTACGAGATGGTGACTAGTTGTGACAGCCTTAATAAAAAAACCCCCGCACAGGTGAAAATGGCTAGAGTTAATGAGACGATTGCATAATGCACTTACCACTTATAGAAAAAATGAATGACTCTCACTTCATTAGACCAGTTTATTTATCGCGTTGATGTGGCGACCATTATGAACAATGTCGGGATATTGACTTTAGCTGCGTGAATAAACAGATGGATTGTCTAGTACATTAGGTGTGAAGGTCGAGTAATCATACGTGACGTATTATGTATATATGGACGTATATATGGACGAATAGGCTGGGACATCATTGGCCCTTTAGAAGGTTAGCCTAGATGATGGTTAAGGGATGTTGGTGAAATTGACAAGGTACGTTTATAATAGAGACAGGGGCAGACAGTTGACCTTTCTCCATTCGCTACGCTCGGGGAAACATGCAACATTCTGTCACGAAGTATTCGTTCACCTGACATTGCTCAACTATTCTATACATGACATGCGTATTACTGAAAAGCAAGAATGAATAGAAATCCAGCATGACTGTTACTATATGTTGCAACACCTGTATCACATACATGCAACAAACATGTAGATTTAGACATTTAAAGTAGTAAACTCTAGCAATATCCCAATTCTAATAAACGTAAATCCTATTCTGTTTTGCCCGTTCTTTGTTTTTCTTTTCTGTCTATTAAGAGCCTGATGTGGCCACATGACCTTATTCTTTGTTATCGCATATAGAGTATAGATGTTAAACACATACGCATTGGTTTAGCCTTAGAACTGTGTGTCAACGTCTGTCAACGTCTATTACAAATTTAATAAATAAAATTATATAAATATAATAAATATAATTATAAAATTAAGTATTATATCACACTTTTCACTAGTTCTTAAAGCCAACAGGCTGGCTACCACTACGGTTGATTGGTCGAGAGATGGTAACTAGGGGGAGGGAAATGATAGAAAGTCGTAGGCATCATCTTGTCACAATGACTAAGCGATAATATGGCACTTAATATAAAACTTCATTATTATTATTATCATTATTAGACAAGTAGCATCGCAAGGAGACATTACTGGATATTACTGTCCAAAACATAAAGAAAACCGAGGAAAGAATGCCCTATGCCATAACCGCGCTGCAAGGGCTAGCCTCACTACTACGTGGAGCATATAAATGATATTTGTATATGGACTTGACGCAGTAGAAGTAATCTATTCGCAGTCACACACACACAAACACACAGCCGACGGGTTGTGCTTTAGACAGCATCTGACAACTATGGATCAATCAATACACAGTTTTTTTTCACTCTCATTCTAGCAGCAAGACCTCTGAGTGATGGGGTAAGACAGACGGACGGCGTATGACAGCGAGTGATCACAACATCTTGCCCGATGCGTATTTAATTTAATTTGTGTGCGATATTGTTGGTTGCATCTTTACAAGGATCTTGAGGTAAAGAACTAGAGTGTGGACTTCGTCTTCACAGAAGGTGTGGGAATCAAGCAGAAACATTCCGCCGTGGAAAAAGCTCAAGCTAAACCATGCGGAAAACTGTTTACCGATCATTTAATCAGGTTGCTGGTGGATGGACGATTAAAGTGACAGTGATTAAATAGTTATGAAATGTGATGCTAATAATGATGATAAGGTGATGAAAATAGTGATGAATTGAAAATTAATTGGTAATAAAATCCACCTCAATGGTGATTAATTTGCGATGAATTGCATAAGAACGGGTGATGAAAATTGTGCTGAATTGTTGATGAATTGGTGATGAATTGTTAGTGAATTGTTAATGAATTTGTGATAAATTATTGATGAATTGTTGGTGAATTGGTGATAAATTGGTGATGAATTGTTGATGATTTGGTGATGAATTGTTGGTGAATAAGTGATGAATTGTTGATGAGTTGGTGGTGAATTGGTGCTGTAGTATTGGAAGTAGTGATAAAATGATGGTGAAATGCTAATAAAATGGTGCTGAATTGGTGCTGAATTGTTGATGAATTGGTGCTGAATTGTAGATGAATTAGTGATGTATTGTTGATGTATTGCTGATGAATTGGTGATAAAATTGTCATTAATTGGTGATAAACTGGAGATAAAAATCAATGCGAAAGAAATGAGGATAGATTGTAGATATGGTGGCGACGAATCAATAATGATGGGATAATTTTATTGTAATTTATCAAATAGGATCATACAATACTTTCTGAATTATCTAATCAATTCATACATACATAACAGATGCGGATGTGTCTTACTGCATGCGAGATAATTCTAATATAAATAATACACGATAAACTACTGATATATAGACACACTGAGACACACGATTAACTCTGGGGGATATTGACAATTCGCTCGAGAAACGCAACCTTAGGTAAATTACACGTAGATACAATAATCATTGACAGTAATGGCTTCATATCAGATGCTTCCATCGAGACGAAACAGGGAACAATTATGGCGTCTCGTCTGCAACTTGAGATAAGGATCAGCAAAAGACGTGACAAATTCATGTGATTGAGATATGTCGAGATGTTCCATTTACTGTAAACTGTGAAATAAACATTCCGTTTCGAGTTATGGCATTGGAGTCATCTGGGAATATTTCCGATTAAAAGCGAGTAAAATGCGATGGCAGTGGGTCTCCTCTCGCGAGACATTTCATACAGGGATAAAATAAAATTGCGTATTTTCATTGCGATAACAGAAACCTACACAAGTTTATTGTAAATTCTAGCAATGTTGTCGCCATCAAAATAGTATCAATCTGATTATGTCCTTATTATATTTATCACGATGACTTCATCATTGCTTTTTTATATACCGTATATACTCGCCTATACGACGGTTTTTAAAGACAAAATTTCAATCTTTAAAGTCTACCCCTCGTCTTATAGGCGGGTGAATAAAAATTAAAAAATTTGGGCAGTAAAAATATACTGATACGTACCTTCAGGTTCTAACTATTGTTAATTGTAGCATTCTTTTTGCGCGTGTTTATTGTGACACGTAGAATTGTATTCTTATATTATAAGCCTTATATTACTACAATAAAAAATAAAATCAACATAGTACCTTACATATGGTAAGTTTCCCATCCAAATTACAATGGCGGCCGATCGCCGTGAATGACTGAACAATGGGTAGCACCCTCAAACTCCACCCTCGACTTATAGGTGGGTCAAGAGCTAAACCAGGATTTCGCCGGCCAAAGTAGGGGGGTCGACTTATAGGCGGATCGACTTATAGGCGAGTATATACGGTATGTTATTTTTCATGTGTCTAATTATGCAAAGATACCCAATGGGTCATATTAAGACAAACATCTCACTTTCCACAAGGAGATATCTAAAGTTTTCTCATCTTGCTATATGTATTTACGGAACATCAGATCAATATCACGATGTAAAGTGTTAGAACTCATTGTGGTAGCCGTGTGAGTCAGTTCAAATACAAGTAAATTAAGTGGTAACACCTTTATTCACCTGATGAAGAATGTTCTAACATTCGAACGCTCGTGATCTATATCTCCGCAGTGAGCCATAAAGGTGTTACCGCTTGATTTACTTGATGTAAAGTGTGTTAGACAGCAATGCTATTAATGCACTTTAAATCAAATATATTCCATTTCATTTTATTCTGAGGAAATTTTATTCTTATCAGGGAAAAATGTAGAAATGTAATTTTTATCAGCTTTTATCGTGACAAGTCAGCCAAAAAAATACAGTGTTATCGATGAAATTTCCTCCCCTTAATATTTAGCCTAGCAAATCTAAATCAGTGTGGAAAATTATAAGTAGAAATTTTGGAGCATCATTTATTTTGCGAATTCACTTGATAGACGATTATGCTGAGATTTTATACATCATTTAAATATGCTAATGTCTGAAAACCAGAAAATCAAAAAAATAAAAATATTGGGTAAGTGTTAACTTTTGTAGTAGGCTCTCACTATTAACGTTCATATTGTCTGATATAAAAACCCTTAGAGAACGACATTCAAAAGCATGTTAAGCCATCAGAGGTAAGTAAATATAGCATGGGGGCAGCTGGCATAGTGATTGACTTTGAATCCAGGGGTCCCTGGTTCAATTCCTGCTCTAACCAGTATACTAACTGTGGCGTTTTTCAGGCTTAAAGCCCATTGCCCATTATAGTCTGGGTAGCCCTTGCAGTGTGGTTCTGTTATGGCTTTTTCACCCTGACATTTGCTGTGCTTCAGATGCGCTATATATGATCCCTATGTCGCTTACCTCTCCGCTATGTCATCATCTCAGTGTAAATAACCATTGACCTTCCATAGACTTAGCTG
>WURV02167630.1:0-14737 GCA_011762755.2 Epimenia babai
AACTGAGCTACAGGGACGAGATTATTCCAGTGCATTTTAGGTATTTACACCGTTTTTTAGAACCACCGATGTTTAAAATCCGTATATCATAGCCAGCGATATACACAGATATCTTTAACAAGCATGATGATGGACTGTAAATTGATTGGCTAATTTTTGCGGTGTTCCCATACATTGGGATTCTCATATATGTTAAAGATATCTGAGTATATCGCTGGCTATGATATACGGACTTTAAACATCGATGGTTCTAAAAAACTGTGTAAATACCTAAAATGCACTGGAATAATCTCGTCCCTGTAGGTCAGTTGGTAGAGCACCAGACCGGTTATCTGGGGGTCGTGGGTTCGAGTCCCATCAGGGGTATAAGTTTTTTCCTGTGCATTCCTCTCCAAAAATTTATCAGAGTATGCAAATTTTCACGTGAATGCAAATATTGCTCACATAGGTGTACGTTTTTATCGCATTTCCCGATTGCATTTGCCTAGGTAATTATAGTCGATTGCGTCCAATTTATTTCCCAGCATTACGATAAAAATATGTTGGTGGGTACATATTAATAGTAATCCGTACGCGATAGTTGTTACCGGGCATCGTATGTTCGTTGTTAACGTTAACGGCAGCAGATGAAATAGTTTATTTTTTACCATAAAATGACGACGTAGAACGCGTGACGTGACGATCTCTTAAAATGGCGGATAGAAGCCCAGAAAATGGCGGATTATCACGCTCGCGCCTTGAGCCCAGTCAAATACCCGATTAGGGATGGTTTCACTGACTTCCCAAGGGACGCGTCACTGTGGGTGGTTAACTAAAAACGGTCTATAACGAAATATCTCTGTAATGATAAAACGATTGCAACTGCTATTTTCGTCTAATAAACATTCCTGTCAGGCGGTTTATTATTTGATTTCTAACAACAGATATCGTCCCGCGAAAATTTTTATTCAGTCGCCTGAGCATCGACAATATCTTACATCAAAATTGGGTGTGGTCACTAGTCATTCCCGGACTTGGTCAGTATGACTCGGACCACAGTGGTCAGTAGAAGTCGCCCCATAGTTGGGATATTCAGTATATCGTAATATTTTTCCAACGGCCTCTGCGTATGTCAAAATCGCTCTATTCGATAATTTTGTTCTACCGTTTTTATGTCTTTGTTAACGGACTTTTCGTCGCAGTCATGTGACGTGCGGAAATCGTGGAGATTATGGACGTTGAAATAATTTCAAATAGTCGAAATAATAAAATAATAGGAACAATCCGTTTGTAAACCATTGACTAAATTGCATTTTGTTAGGAACTACTTCTATGTTCGACTTTAACTCACTTGTAGCGGCATGCATAATTTTGCTAGTATAACAAGAGATCGCCCAGTTTTTCCCCCAGTTTCATGTAAATGTGAAAGTTTAATCATTATTTTAATATGTTATGGTATTTTTGGGTGTGTATTGTATACAGGTCCCGGGACACGGCGGCCAGTCTGTCAAAAGTACGAAATTCGACTAATTTCCTAAATACCTCGCATACGAGCCTCGGGTTTAACTAACAACCACTTGTCGTAGATTGTTGCTCATAACTGTAAAATCTATATTCTGGCGTATAATAATTACAAAATTACGTAACTCATCTTAAATACTGATATTTCGCGTGCGGCGTATTGTTTATCCCCCATTAATGTTTGCGTACGCGAACATTGGTTCAGAAAGTCCCATTGACCCCCACCCAGTGGGGGTACCTGTCCCCCTTTCCGATCGAGTGTACCGAAATCGACATTCAAACGGCGAATCTTGCAGTGGTTAGAATTGTATTGATCTCATAGCACTTTTCGGCGTTAACAACCCGACGACCTAACGACGCGACCCGCTACAACTTTCGTATTGCTCTCGTCGAGAAGTGTCTTATTGCACGCCCTTTGCCCATTTATCCCCACTGACGCGTGACATTGCCGTCGAGTCTGATTAAATATATATCTGAAACACAGTCTGTCATCATCCATCATTATGCCACCGCGTCCCTGTTTCATCTCGTCCGGCGTCGGTAAACACTAGTCGCTCGCGCCATTAATAATTTACATAAATAACCGTATCAGTCCGTGAATATATGAATATTCATGAACCTAACGCCACTTGGAAGTAATTGATATTTGATTACTACATAATTTTTATGCGGTGGTGCATGCTTCACCAAGTATGTGATTTCGCTGTAACGACCACACCCTAGATCGGCTGCAGATGTCGTCGGACGACTCGGTAAATAGATACGCGTATATATTTTACCGATGCGGTCGGATGACTGAACACGGGTTGTTTTTGTCTACTGACGTCAGATAACAGTTACTGTAACGACGAATTTTATCTTGGTTACGAACGACACTAACGACGGGATGTATCTTGTCTACAGACGCCGTCAGACGGCATCGTTATGAATCGAATCACAGGTTCAAAGGTATAGGTTTCACCTTGTTAAATAAATATGATATGGCCGGTTGCAAAAATATGCGATCCTTTGATGCCCCCCAGAAATTTTTTTTTTTTTTGTTTCTCGTAAAATGTCCGGATTTGAAATGTATGATTTTTACTATATTTTAGTTAATATTTTTAGAAGTACACGAAATTACACCGAATTAAGTTTTCCCCATTGCTATTGTTTAAAATATTGTATGAACCCTGGGTCGTGTCTGCGTCAGGAAATATGAGTTAAATTGAGGTTTAATCTTCTGGAAATTTTGTTTAGCCATATGGCCAACGGGACAAGTCGCATATCCGTGTTAAATCCTGTCAAATACAATACTTTATCCTGCTGTCATCGTTACATACACTCTAAAAATCGCCGTTTATTTCACGTGAAAATACCGAGAAACGATTCCATTAACGTAAAACCAATGCGCAGATAGGGGACGTAATGATACGAAGACCCTTTAGGAATCTATGAATTCCGGGGTGCAGTCGCCACTGGTTACCATATAAACTGAGCATTTGATATGTTACTGTATAGGCCTAAAAAGTTACGTCACATCAGCAATGAACAATGTCGCGTAGGGCATGCCAGTTAAGTCTGTTAGTATTACAGAGCGGTAGAATGCGACGGGCTAGCATGGCCTGCAGCCACGGGGCCGTTTGTGGGTGCAAATCAAGACTCGGCGCGAAAAGATTTTTTTAATATTTTTTTTTATTTTAGCATTGTCGAATTATTTATTTAGTTAAAAAAACGTTAAAAGGAGGCTCGAAAATCTAAAAAAACTTACGAACGCGGCCCCAGTGTTCATCTAGATAGTTAATTCTAGTTTATTAAGTCGGCATTCAGTTTACTTTCAGCTACGTAAATGTCGCTAAGATATATCAAAAATTATTCAAGACGCATCGGGCGAGTTGCAGCGTTCCTTCATCCCATTGGATGACGATTTCATCGGCCGAGGGGCACGCGTGTGTGTTACGTCATATCGGCGTGTTTGATGCTATATTTACGGCATAGTAGAAATATTTCTCGGGAATTCACTCTAAAATTAGCTACGGTCGATTTGTACATGTATAGTGTATATAGCATACAATAGGACCCGTCACTATTCACCAATGCCTTAACACAGACGTACGTAGTACTATTTATCGAAATTGTTTTTACTGTAAATGTCATGTATATAAGCCAACAAGAGTTTCTATATATATATTATTTGTATAGCTATATGATACGTTCTTATATTTTGTACAAAACACCAAGATAGACGTACATCGTAATATTCAGGATTAGACGCATAGAAATCAAGGAAGCCTGAAACATTTAGTGAATTGGGAATTCTTAATTAAAAGCAATAGCCGGTAACGTTATATGGATATTAAGTAGCTACGGAGATATAACAGCCAGAGTTACAGTTAAAGCTTTCGCACTTATGCCAGGTTCCCAGTCCATCATGGAATTTGAAGTAACGTGTCGTCAAAAGAAACGCCCAGCCGCCATATTTGTATTTGCGAGTATGTCGGTAAATTTTTAGCGCAATTTTTATTGATTAATATATATGCAGTATTCAAAGTTTGTAGATGTCTCGCGAGTTTCCCAGCGTATTACGACTGCTGTAGTATACTAGTAGCCGCTGCATATTGATTTATTAAATAATAAAACCGATACCTACCTATCCGAATCCGAGTTAGTTTTTTTTGTAAAAAGATTTTGTAGTTGTTTCTTATTGAGATTTAATTTTGTGTATTCGCTTTGGCACGCAGCGAGCGATCGCTTTCCAACAACGCTAACAGTTTCTCATCCCCATGTCGCTTTGGATGTTGAATACTGTTTTTCAGGGTACGCGTTCATGTAAATATTTGCCGTTATAGTTTTATTTCGCATCATGCTGATATGGACGAGTTTTCGTTATAAATTGCCGATATCACTATGCGGGGTAGCATTGAGTTAAGCATAATGTATTTTTAAGCCACCCTATTCGTACACACGTCAACTTGGAACCAATCCCATAACGTATGATCAGTTTGGAGCACCCGCAATTTCATAAGGTTACTATCAAGGAATTGAACCATTCATATCAGACATGAATTCCGCCCGCCAATTATTGCGATACACATTGTCCCTTGAATCCACTCGGCACTAAATCTAGCGAAATTAAAATTTTGACCTTCCAAAAAGTGGGTTCGCACCCGTTTATGTTTTATTGCGTCATTTTGCGATTTGACAACAAAGCCAAGCATTTCCCAAGAGATGTTGGTAGATTGTCGATAAGTTATATGTTAAGCAATTCTTTGGTGTGACCGTTATACCAATTGCTGCACCCTGCCACATTGTTTGTGGGAGCCAATGAGTAGACTGTATCCCGTCATACCTCCATAATTCCATCACACATTTCGTCACGTGCATCCATAATTCCATCATCCAATGAAAAAGTTGGTATATCTCTAGAAGATAATCAGATGCGCTTCCTGGTTGCAAGACGCATCCGAAATGCGATGTGCTTTACCGTGTGAATCATATTATTGATAGTAAATGACACGAAAGCTCGCTATCCCCCCCCCCCTCCGTCGAATGGTCACCGATGTAGTGGTGGCGGTGGTGCGGGCGCCGCCGTCGGTACTATTAACACAGCGGTCCTCCGGTGCATTTTGGTTGATAGAGTGTTCAATACACAGAGTTAGCTCGATATCGTAAAATGAAATTTTATTGATTTATAGTGCCCTTTTGACACATGGCTATCAAAGACACTTTACAAATGGTTGCTATGATTATCTATAAACACAAGGAATACCGTTCAAAATCGAACTCGGTAATGTCACGATGACCGATGATGCGAGGCTTGTTCGGGCTCAAGGAAGCCACCAATTCACAGGCTTCCTTGACCCGCGTAGCTGTGAACTGTCATACTGAAGCCAAGAGGACTGCATTTATTGCCGAGGTGTATGAATTTATACGGCGGCCGTAAAATAGGATTTAATCAGAAAGCTCGCCCAGTATCCAAACCCACAAAAATCGATAAAGCGATACCGCAAGCCGATCTCGAACGCCGCCAGATCGTAAAAGTTCACAAGTCGCGCGTAACAAAATGCAGGGTTTACGAGTGGCTTCCCCCAACCCGGGATGCCCTACCGGCAGAGGATAGAACACCATAGACAAATCTATGTCGGCGATACAAACCTGAATACAAACTGACAAAGATCCCCAGGTCTTACAATCAAATCCATGAGCTAATTACTTAATTATTATTTGATATTATCAAAGATATCCTAGCTGCAGTTCGCAAATTGTCGGCGCCAGTGGTGTTGTGGTGAGACGCGCTGCTCTTCATGCGAGAGGTTGCGAGTTCAAACCAGCATATACCAGGGATTTTTTCCCCGCGCCTTCCACAATAGGAAATGAGCAAGATTTTCGTGCTTGAATATTGAGAAAGATTCGTCGTGGAATAGTTTATCACAAAAATATCTTCAGGATGTAACAGGGCAATGTTGTACGTGCGACTGGCATTTAATTATAAGGTAGCACCAAAACCTTACCTTTACCTTTTTTACCCTTACCAAATACTCCGGACGCAATTCTACGCGAAAGTCAAGTCGCATCATCGTGTAAGACAGAACAGATGAAAGCCGTTATTCTATTAGTGGAACTAACAAATCTAACTCAATCGATAAATGTGTTATACATTGTTATATCATCAGGAACATCAAAAGGATTGTTGAATAAACCTGTAGGAATTATATAAGAGGGTATTAGTGGAGAATGAGATTTGGAACGCTTGGCTTAATAGGATTAGTATATTAGAGGGTTGTGTTTGAAATATTTTATTTCAAACAATTGAGCTATTTGAGCTCTAGTATAAGCCTAGCTCTTACGGCTTCGGGTCAGGTCGTTGGAATTGAAACCCAAGAGGTCCAAGATCGATCTGCGATGTGCGTATTTTTACCCAGTTCGACATTGAACCGTATTTCTAGTGAGTCATAGTAACCGTAAAGTTATAGTGTATGATAGACTATAATTATATCAATAAAATTTCATTTCATTTAGCGGTTCAGACGTAGCGTATTTTCAATCTCTTTGTTCCTAATACACGGTAGAGCGCGATGCGAAACCCTGTACATAATCCAACAGAATCCAGTAATCTTCTACAGAAATCAATTACATAATATCGCGAGCCGATGTGGATGAAAATATGCAGAGAGGGAGGGAGGGAGCGGGAGAGAGTCGAAATCTCGAACAAAGGAGGTGAAATCGCCCGTAGTTTAGCCCGCGAAAACGACTATCTTGTAATCACATTGCATATGTGCGATAGTTCGCTCCGACAAAACAAACACCTTGCAATAACGGGCGTTTTGGCCCGGTGAACTGACTATGCATGCAAGTATGTTACAAGATATAAGGTACAAAAAAGTCCAATAATATATCAAAATACAAACAATATTTACTATGAAGCACATCATTGTTATGACACATGGCAAAACATGATTAAATTTAATATCAAACAAACAGCCACATGCTTTCAAATATGAGCGCGTCTTTTTCGCATGTAAGATATCCCATGGCGTATTTCCCTCCATTATTCGTCGATATCTCCATGGATCTTCTACCGTTTGTGAATGTTTTCCCTTCGTTTAGTCGCATTAGTGATACGAGGGTGACGACCGCTCATTTTAATGTGGGTAAAACGACGGCAACAGATCAACGTGTCGATGTATACTGGTAAACAACACGCGCGCACGTGCCGGCGAGTACCCGGGCAAAGAACCGAGCCTGTTCGAGGAAGGACAACAGAGGGTACCTCGGACGTACATCATGGGAAAATATAAAACACAAAATTGAAAATAACACTTTTGTTTTCCAAAGTGAGGCATTACAAGATTTTACGAGTATAGAGTGACGCGAATCTGTGACACGACGTTACAAGATGACGCGGGTCCTTAAAGTCATATTAATACTGACAAGAATGCGGCCTTGAAAACCAATAGTCCGTAGTGAACAAACGACGGTAAACGACTATCGCGTCCACACATCGCTCGCAAGAGCGAGTCTATAATTATTATAATAGGAGGGTTTTGATCGATCATTACGACACGGAATATTAAGTTTATTCGATATTTTACACAAAAGAAATATCCTCATTACATACGACCCTCGTGGATAACAGTTGAGATTTCAAAATAATGCAAATAAACGTTGCCTGAAAATCCGATTAAAAAGGATCAGAACACGATTGATCGTATAATTACGTGTCATTTAGTCGGTATTTCACGATACGAGATTACATCTCACAAATTACACCTGAAAATATAACTTTCGTTAATTATACCACCTCTCGAAAGTTATTCGAGCTTTTTCCCTCTGACGTTTGCTGTGCTTCAGATGCACTATATATGATCTCTATGTCGCTTACCTCCCTGCTATGTTGTCATCTCATTGTAAATAACCATTGACCTTCCATAAACTTAGCGGCGTGTGCGACATACGTAGTTCGTATGTAGACCTCTGGAACCGGTGGCGTGAATGGTAAAAGGTAAATTGTCTGCCCAGATTGGTGGGTTTTTCATATTAGGTGTTTTCCCCCCACCCCTTATAAGTGAGGCTAATCAAATTGCCGTGTTAACCACATGGGCTAGCTTTGTAAAGGGTCATAAATGAAATTGGCCTACACAACGATTACTTCGGTAGTAAGCCTATAAATAAATAGAAAAAATAAAATACCACCTATCACAGCTATTCAATTAGTGTGAATTTTTGTATTTAGGAATAATTTTATCCCATTTGTAGTGCGACTTTTGTACGAGATTTTGTTTCATTATAATTGACCATTTGCGAATATCATAATCTGTTATCTTTAATAATATCCAATATTGCGTTGGAATTTTCTTTTGACATGATTTGAATTCTCAGAGTTAGAATTTTTATTAGAATTAATTTCATGCGACCTCTTAGTGTGCTTTTGTACGAGATTACGTTTTAATTTGATCATTCACGAATATCATAATTTATCATTTTAATAAAATTTGCCATATTCCCTTATCACGTCTATTTTTTCCAGAAGAAACTATATCTATAATAACCATGTCTTTTAGTGAACTCGGAAGGTCATAGTATAAAACGCGCACAAACCTAATATTTTAGAATGGTATTCCTAAACCGTGACCACAAATCAAGCCCTGTATAAATCTTCTGTAACATGTATAGATATATATACGGAAAGAATTGCACAGAAAAAATCTATATCTCTAATGGGACTCGAACCCGCGACCTCCAGATAACCGGTATGGTGCTCTGCCTTCTGTGCATTTCTTTCCATCAATCTATCGAACCACATTGGCTTACCCCAATTACGATTACATATATATACAGTATATATATACATGAATCGTACTAATAACATATAAGATAAACGGGCGAGTAGGCGTGATTGGCAGGTGTATTTGTTGTGAAAAATTACGGTATATTTAATGTTGTAACGGTTTTAAAGGTTGAGTACAACATTTATAGACCGCGACTATCGGCTAATAAAGGCTCTCAGATGCGGTTTACAATGAAATGTTTTGGCAGCTATTAAACGCATATACAATACATTCGATACTCGCATAGCACCCCGTCAAGAATAATATCGAGCATCTACCCATTTTGGAGACGGATTTACTCCAGCAATCAGGCATCAATGACTTGCTGAGGATCACCGCAAAAAAGTCGTCAGGGGGCGGTTTCGAACTCGCGACCTTTCGGTTCCGAGTTTCATCCTCCTACTACTCGACTAAGCGCTTCCCGCTAACTCTAGGTCTGGCATATTCTCTCTCGGTTGAGCCATGGCCCTTAGGTGTTGCGTCTTTCGTAGTTTGTCCATGAAGCATCCATTGCCGAAATCAAATAATCAAAACTCCACGAGTTGTAAGCAATGTTGAACGCTTTATTATTAAGTTTAGGTTTTTCATACGATCTCTATTCCCAGTGTCAAAAATAATATCTACCGGTCTCGTCAATAGGTCCAATATGTAGCGGTGCGTTCAAATAATTATTACGTACATGATGAACAGATAAAAAGAGTTGAAGGAAGAGACAAACAAAGCGATATGATCCAAGCGAATTTCACAGCAATCAACCAGTCGCGGGCACCCATAGAGATCACCCAGCGGGGGATGATGCTCATGACGGCGCTCGCCCCTCTCGTTCTCTACTTTACGCCCATCATCGTCACCGTGGGGCTAGTCGGAAATGCTTTTGCATTTATTACATACCTATCAAGTCGTCTCTATACGAAATCGCCCGTTTTCGTCTTTTTTACTTTCATGTCACTTCTAGATTTTCTTTTCGTGACCGCCGACGGAATCATTCCCCAAATATGTAGCGTGTATACGGACGCCTATATTAAATACGACATCCACTTTGTTTGTCAAGCGCAAGTGTACATAATGCTGTCGACGCAAGTAGCGTCCACATGGATTTTGGTTGCGGCCCAAGGCTATCGTCTCTATGGTCTCCTTCGACCCCTAAAGATCGACCTCACAAAGAATATACGGACCTCAGCCATCCTTTGCGCCACCATTATGTCGCTCTCATTTCTGTGTAGCCTTTACGTATTTTGGACGGTCAAGTTGAACCGTAATCGGGTCGGACCGTACCTCGTCACGGCCTGTTTCTTCGACTTGGAGAACTATCCGTTTTCCAGAACACTCTACATGGCGACTATTATGTCGGTATACGTCATTATTCCTGGATTTCTTCTACTCATTTTTTCGTCATTAATAGTGGCTAGTCTCGCGAGAAGCTACCGAGAACACAGCAAACTGGTGGAAAATGTCGGCGAGGACAAGATGGCGATGCGAGACGCTACGTTCGACGCAGCGAGAAAGAGTTCGATGATGCTCGTCCCTCTAGCGGTCGTCCACATCATCTTCACAGCTCCCGCCGCTATAGCTGGCCTGATGGCGAAAAGCCAAACCGTACGTACCGCGTTCGTGATCACAAAATCAATGTGGGCTGTGAACCACAGCGTGAATTTCTACGTCTCCTTGCTGTTCAGCACTTTCTTTCGGAAAAGCGTACTCCCGTGTTTATACTTAAATAAACGAAAATGAATTCTACCACTACTACTGCTACTACTCCACATACTCTCTATATTATTGACAAGAGCACGATATTCGAACGCCTATCTTTTTGCAACTTAAATATAAAATTTTTTACCTAAACACACACACACACACACACACACACACACACACACATATATATATCGCCCTGTGTCTATATTTTTGTCATAATTATTTCACCAATGCAATAGACGAACTTTATATAAAGATGCATCACGGGCATGCGATAGACAGAATACAAATGAGACAATATCTGATTGGATCGTGCTGTCGAGAGACAAACTTTCACTAATGGATTTGGAATTTGTGAAGACGTAGGGATTTTATATTTTATTCTTAAAACTCGCAACATTTAGTAGAATTTGTCAGTCATACTCCTGCGAATTTTGCGTTTTATCGCCGAACGTTTTAGCAGTTTCATAATTACGTTGGAAATTATGAATTTGCTCTGGCGAAATATCGTTGTAGATTGATAGCCTCGATCGTTTGATGGATATTGACTATTCCCCATGCACAAGCAATATTATCAGTTTGGACGTATTTGCGATTAGTTGATTTGAAAAAGGTTTGCTCTCGTTACCATTATATTTGGTGTATATAAACGATGCGGAAAGTTAAGACTTCCTATTTGCACATAAAACAGTATCATCAGAGCACGATGATTATGACGACGTCACTTTTCCTCCCCTTTACGCCCACCATCGTTTTCGTCGGAAATCATTTGTCATTTACATATACTGGCATCTCTCAACCAACTACCCGGTTGCCTTCTTAATAACTTGAAAGTCAATCCTAAATTTTTTTCTCCGGATTCTTCAGCCCTCGACTTTGTCCAATACAAGTCTACCAAATGATGGCGACATATTAAGCAGTATCCGCGTGGATTTCGGTGACCGAGCAAGGCTCGTCTCGATCTGCTTCGACCCTCGATCATCGATGTCTCTTGAGCAGAATCACACGGACGGCAACCTTGTATCTCGTGATTGTCTGTTTCTCCGAGTTGGCGAACTGTCCTTTCTCTAAAACTGTCTACATGGCGACTATCATGTCGGTATACGTCAATATTGAGAGATTTCTCCTACTCATTTTGTCGTCATTAATAATCGCTAGTCATTTTAGAAGTTACCGCGAACACAGCAAACTCGTGGAAAATGCCAGCAACGATAAGATGGCAGCGCAATACTGTTCGACGCAGCGATAAAATGCTCGATGGTCCTTGTGCCTTGAGCTGTCGTTCACATCTTGCAAAAGCTCCTGACGCCATAATCGCACTGATGGTAAAAAAGCCAAACCGTTCGTACCGTGTTCGTGATCACAAAATCAATATCTATGGTGCTATGGTCCCAAAACCGAAAAACCCCCGAACTCAATTACTGCGACGACCCTCCACGTACTATCCATTTGACGGTATTTCGAACATCGAACATGTGTTTCTTTGCATAGTTGTGGCGATATCACAAATTTCAACTATACACATCGTTTGAAATCGTTTGTAGCGTGGCAACGTGCAGTATTATATACCTTCCTACATATAGCTGCGATGTACCTTTGATTTTTTTTGTCGTAATTATTCCACCAGTACAATTTACAAACTTTATATTCACACGCTTAAATGCATAGGGTATACTGAATAGAAACGTGCTTTAAAAGTAGAAATTGACATTGTGATATATTGGTCACTCTCCCCACTAGGTTTATCGAGTGTGACTTTAATCTTAAGCCTAACAACCGTTACATACTCCGTTTGTAGAAGAGGTGTGGCATCAATTCTATTTTCTGCGGTTGCTATCGTCATTGCGTTCCTAAAAGAAGGTTCAAAAATGTTGCTCATAATAAGACTTCGAGTGTGTACAGATGTTACAAGTCTCACTGAAATACACTCTAGGATTAAGGTTTATAGTCGCGTAGTCGTTTAAAAGTTCTGCTAGTTAGAAACGGGATGGCTCAGAGGTAGAGCGGCGGCCTCCGGACCAGAAGTTAGGGATTCGAATCCTGGTAATACCAGTGTGTTTTCCGTTGTATCCTTGGGCAAGGTATTATTTTATCCCGATGTTCTGCTCAAATTAGCCATAAAAAGTACCGGTGGAATCTCTTTGTGGCAACGTAAATTAATATACACTGGGAAAGTGAATTTGTGAATGGCTTACCGGCTGCCATCTCCTGTGAATCCTCGCAAACCGTCGTGTGCCAAGCTGCTGTGGCCCGAGTTCAGTGGCCGGAATAAGAAGTGGAAAAGTAAATAGTTCAGAGAGCTCTTGCATATTCTCGCGCATCGGCTACTCTCACTCCGTGCAAAGAGGAAAGTGTTTGCGGCGTGTGTCAGAAGTTTGATCCTATATGGTAGCGAAACATAGACAGTGAGGGCGGAGGAAGAGATAGGATGAGGTAACTCGAGGTGATTTAAAAGACAAGGGAATTAATCGTGATTTGTCTCTGGGCAGAGTGAAATAGAAAAACGCTATCATATAAAACTATCATAACACTTGTCTCCCAGTACTAAGCCAAGAAAAACTCGTAAGTTTGAGTTGCATATTTGAGTAGAAGTCTCATATTTGACTATAAGTCTCATATTTGACTTAAGTGTCATATTTGAGTATAAGTCTCATATTTGACTATAAGTCTCATATCTGACTAAAGTCTCATATTTGACTATAAATCTCATATTAGACTGGAAGTCTCATATTTGACTATAAGTCTCATATTTGACTTAAGTGTCATATTTGACTATAAGTCTCATATTTGACTATAAGTCTCATATTTAACTTAAGTCTCATATTTGACTATAAATCTCATATTTGACAATAAATCTCATATTTGACTAGAAGTCTCATATTTGACTTAAGTCTCATATTTGACTATAAATCTCATATTTGACTTAAGTCTCATATTTGACAATAAATCTCATATTTGACTAGAAGTCTCATATTTGACTAGAAGTCTCATATTTGACTATCAGTCAACAACGATGACTGAGGAACGGCGAAACGTGATCTCTCGAAATTGGCCTTGTTGTTTTCGACGAAGGTCCATTATTTTTGTGTCGAGGCCGTAATGCCGCTTTTCTCCGGCATTCTTGATTTTGGACAAGTTGGCCGCGAATGTTCGGCAGGCGCAAAGATCTGAGAGGCCTTCAGCACTACAGATCCGTGCTGCGGTAAACATAATTTTCACTGCTACTGTAATTGTATAGCTTAGTAGTCATACGATTATATATTGTTTCTAAAAAGGTGTTACCAAATAACATAATAAATATTGATAAATAACTGTGTGAGAAATCGTATGACCGTACGTTAACGACAATCCAGCCATTGCATCATCTAGATTGGACCGCAGGTCGCCAAGTGCGCACTACACTTCCACGGGCGTGCATAGAACTTTTCTACATTTACGGATTTGTCATCGTTCTGGCATGTCCCAGTTAAATGGTGAACGAAATCATCATAACGGCTCTGTATAGTTTTGTAACGCCATCTTAGCCACTATGCCCCTGTATACATGGGGGAAGGGTACCCCCTGCAGTGTGGTTCTGTTAGGACTTTTCCCGCTGACATTGCCGTGCTTTGTCATTGTTAATTACCATTTACAATCACAGCACAGACTCGGTTGGTTTTTCACAGTGGCTCTTTCCCCACACCCCTTATAAGAAAGGGTGATACACTTGTCGTGTTAACCACATTAATAGGTAAGCTTTGAGAATATGCCTGGGCAACGATTACCTTGGTACGTAACTAGTTATCAGCAACACTAAATAATGGTAATATAACATAGTGCACACATCGATAAATGGGAAGATATAAAGTTACGTGACGAGCCAAAAAGTAGTACTTAAAATCTAAGGTACGGTGAAATTTACCTTTAACCTGTTCTACCTAGAAAATATGATGTTAATGGGGGTAGCCATGTGGTTTTTTTGTATAGCTGAAGATAAATGCACAGTTAAAACCTATACCCCTTTCTCTTCTCATAGCTTTCTCCAGTGCACATAGGTATTTTACACCGTTTTAGAGAACCACTGATATTTACAGAAAACTATAGAAAACACCAAAAATCAGCCAATCAATTCATGGACCATCATGCTTGTACAGGAATCGGATTATACGGCTTTTACTATGTGCTCCGGCGACCTAACACCTTTAACAAAAGAGCTGGAATCCTGGGACTTTTACTACGCGCCCAGGTGTTACACCTGC
>WURV02167641.1:0-14735 GCA_011762755.2 Epimenia babai
CATCTACGCCATCGCGGATTTTAAATAGCGCCAACATGCCCCTAGCGAAGAGGCTGCCCGTCATGACTGCAAGCTTGATTTGGTTTTTGCCAAACGCGGCGAATACCGATTTACGCTGGTCGCTGGTTGGCGCGGAACGTCCGGTAATGACGACAATGCGTACGACACCGCCTTCCGCGCGCTCTTCCACTTCCCGGCACCACTGTGCCCATTCTTCACTGCCCACGTCTTCCCGGCCTGAAACAAACAGAGCCAGGTTCCCCACCCACTGGTACCATGCTGTTGCCATAGCGGGATAAGTATATCAGATAGTCGCGCCTTTGGCTTGAAAACCTTTTAAACCCAACGTCTGGGATGGCCTAACCTCTTAGGAGGCTTGGGCTTGCGCCCGGTTGCAGCGCGCGACCAGGCGCTCCAAGGTTCCTGCGGCAAGCGCAGCCTCCTTCTCTCCAGCACCCACAAAGGCCAATGCCGCTTGGTACTCCCCCAATCGAAATCCCCTCGCCTCCACACCCGGTCGCAGCTGAAACAACCGGATAACACCTCTGGCGAAAGGGCTAGCCGTCAGTACGGCAAGCCGGACACGATTATCGCCGAAGGCCGCAAATATAGACTTCCGGTGGGCATTGTTGGGTGCTGTCTTGCCTGTAATCGCAACGATCCTAACTTCACCCTCGACCGCCCGACGACGTACGTGCTTAACCCAACCTTCCCAGTCGTCGTCAGCAATTTGCGCATCGCCAGAAACGAAGAGACCCAGGTTCCCCAACCACTGATACCAAGCCGTCGCCATAGTGCTTTCGACGATATCAAATGGATCCACGATTGGTATCTCAAATCGGCCGGTCGTTCGAATTTTTTTGTCCGCGTACCTAGACCTGAACTAGCGAGGTGCGAAGGATCTCCAGGCGCCGGGTAAGGCTTGGAACGGACCCTGAGCTCACCCGCAAGAACCTGAACGCGGCTGTCAGCTCGGTGGTGGAAAATCCCCGCAAATGGATATTGGGGCTATGCTCAAAATGCCGCTGAATGGCACGCGCCCAGGGGGCATCGGTAACCACCGCTAGCCTCACTTGGCGGTGGCCCAATGCTCGAAATAGCTCCGCCCTCTGGTTGGCGTCCGGGGCGGCGGTTCGGGCCAGCACCAGCACCCTCGGGTTGGGGCGAATGGGATCGGCGAGGGTTTCCAGCCAGCGCTGCCACTCGTCGTTGGCCAAGGGCTCGTCGCCGCTTGCATACAAGGCCAGCTCTCCCTGCCATTGAAACGCCTGGGTCCCCATGGCGGGAGTCTAAGCCAAAACAATCACAGGTCATAGAGAAATTTTGACTATCGCAAGTGACAATTCTAAGGCCTGCACCACCCCGTTGCTCAACCCCAGGTAGCGCAATGGCACGCCGTTGCCTGGTGCCATCATAATATGCCGGCGGGCTGGCGCCACGTCTTCGCTGGCGGGCTCGAAGCGATGGTTCATGAAGAGCTCCGCTAGCACGATCTTCATTTCAAACTGGGCCAGGGCCGCCCCGATGCAGCGCCGGTTGCCGCCTCCAAAGGGCATAAACTCGAAGGGCGAGGGCTTCTTATTCAGAAAGCGCTCCGGCTTAAAGGCCTCCGGCTCGGGGTAAAGGTCCGGCCAGCTGTGAATGGCCGTAATGCCAATCGCCAGTGCGGCGCCAGCGGGCAAGTCCACCCCGCAAATGGTCCCGGGCTTCGCCATCTGCCGTGGAATATCGGGCAGAATTGGGTGCATGCGCAGGGTTTCGTTGCACACCGCCGTCAGGTAGGGCAGCCGAGCAATATCCTCGCCAGCCGGGTTCGGACCAAGTTCGGCGATTTCGGCGCGCAGCTTGTCGGCGCATTCCGGGTGACGCAAAAGCCAGTGCACTGCCCAGCAAAGGGCCGTGGAGGTGGTTTCATGGCCGGCGATCAAAAGACCCACCAGCTGGTCCACCACATGGTCGTCTTCCATAAGATCGCCGTCCTCATAGCGGGCTTCCAACATCATGCTGAGGATGTCTTGGCCGCCAGTGGGGTTTTGGCGACGGTCCGCCACTTCTTCGTTGAGCATCCGGTAGAATTCATCTCGCGCTTGCAGAAATTGCCGCCACGGTGGGTAGAGCCGGCTGCGCAATGCTTTGAACACCAGAGCCGCGCCATCGAGGTGATGTGTAAGCGCCACGATGACCTGCTGATAAGCCGCCTGCTTCTGCTTGTCTTGCACACCGAAGACCGCCCGAAGAATCACATCGAGCGAAACAGCCTGGGTGGTCTCCTGCAGCTCGAAGGTCTCCCCCGGCTTGCGCAGAGACATCGCCGACTGGGCACTTTGCAGAATCAAATCCGCGTAGGCGCGCATGCGCTTTCCGTGAAAGGGCGGCGTCAGCAGCTTGCGATCCCTCCGGTGCATCTCCCCCGAGGAAAGTAGGAGAGACTTGGGCCCTAGCAGGGGCGCCACCGCGTCCACCCCCCACTGATGAAAGGTGCCAAGGGGCGCTGAAAATACCTCTCGCGCGCCTTCGGGGCTGCAAATGCACATCAGCGGGCCGAACATGGTCATGCCTCCGAAGAGGTCGCCGTACTTCTGATAACAATCCCGATACAATCCATAAGGATCTTTGACAAAACGCATGCTCATCAGGGGAGCGATACGGGGGCCGGGTGGAAGCCAATCGGGGGCGAAGAATAGTTCGGGCATGGTTTACTCGCGGGCTTGAGAAATAATGAGCGCGCTCAGTTTCATTGTGCGAACGCTCCTATCCGTCAAGGCGGATGGGCGAATTTTAGCCCATTTCCTCTGGCTCGGGTGGCTCTAGCCGCTGGCTGGGCGACGGCCCGCCAATCAGCTGTGCAAGCAAGCGTGGAGCAAGAGGCTCGTGCGCAGCCCCGAAGCGCCGTCACTTGGGCAGCGGTCTTGCCCCCGCAGTTGCTGCACAATAGTGCGGATCAACGGGCCCTGAATAGGATCAGGGTTCTTGTGGGAAAAGCTGAGGCGCTCTTGCCCGCGGACGAGCTCCAGGGGTGAATCCCCAAAGGTGGTGAGCTTTAGGCAGCCCCGGCTTCCCCAGAGCTCCAGGCTGTCTTCGTAGCTGGGGCACTCATAATGAAAGTGAGCGCTCCCCTGCATGCCTTCCCCCGCTTTCAGCAGGAGGCTTAGCTGGTTTTCAGCGGGGTAGCCTTTGCCCAAGTTGCCCTTTTGGCTTGCTAGGAGCTCTAGCGGGCCCACCAGAAAATCGACAATATCCAGGCTATGGCAAGCCAAGTCCATGGCAAGGCCACCGCCGGCGATCTCCGGTTGCAAACGCCAGGGTAGGGGCTGGGATAGGTCCACCCCCTTTCCGAATACGCCATGCCGCCGGTAACGGATATGAAACCCTTCGATACGCCCGATTTCCCCAGCGTCCAAAAGGGCCTTGGCGGCTTTGAAGCGTGGCAGCGCCCTTCGGTAATACGCCACAAAGAGGGGGACATCCGCCGCGTCGAAGGCCTGCTTCATTCGGGTTGCGCATGGTCCGGTATGGGCCATGGGCTTTTCCACATAGGTGGGCTTGCGGGCCTCGCAAGCGAGCAGGGCGTATTCCAAGTGGCTGCTAGGCGGGGTAGCCACATAGATGGCGTCCACCTCTGGGTGGGCCACCAGCTCCTCGGGGGTACGACAGACGATGGGGACCCCATGCCTTTGTGCGTAATCTTCTGCTTGCTCCCGCCGCCGGCTGCAGACCGCCACGAGCCGGCTTTGGCCCTCAATCTGCAGACCAGGTGCACTCTTCTTTTCCGTAACTGCGCCGCAGCCAATCATGCCCCAGCGCACTTCGGAAAGGGGTTTCACGGGCCCCACCAGAGCATTTCTTGCATCACCGGCTTTTCTTGGAGCTGGTAATGAAGCTGCAAGAGGTCCGGTTGAACCTTAAGCACCGGATCGGGAAAGGCGTCGGCGGCGTAACACGCAGCCTTATAAAAACCTTGGTGGGTAAGCCAAAACATATGCACGCTGCCGCTGCTATCAGGACCCATAAGCAAGAGCATGCGTCCTTCGGCCAGGCTGCGAAACTCCAGGAACTTAAACGCCAGCTCGCCGAAACGCGCGGGCGAGGGAAAGTCCTCCCCCACGTCCTTTAGCTCGGTCAGGTGGGCCCGCAGGTATTTGATAAACTTATCGTACGTGGGCTTCTTCAAGCGGGGCAGGGGGCGCGTTCGGGTAAGAAAGGGCTTAAACGTGGCGCCATCGAGGGTGGGGGTTTCCACGTGCATGCGGTAGCGCTCCACCAGGGTTCCCCGGCCGATTTCATCGTCGCACAAGGCCCGTAGCCACCAGCTGAAGAGGGCCAGCTCGCTCTCGCCCGCCGCGGAGGTGAGTGCCACCCGGCTTTCCCACAAAGGCTCCCGAAAGAGCCACTCACCACCTCGGGTTTTGCGAATTGTCTCACCCATATAGAAGACGCCATGCAGCATAAACTGGGTAAGAATCGGCGCGCCGCTCGGGTCTTTCATTCCCGCTAGCTTTTTGCGGGTATCGAGGGTGAGTAGATTGCCCAAGTGATGAATGGATTCGTCGCTATAATCCAATACCAGAGGCTCACCCAGCGCCTCCGGGGCAAGGCGCCGAAAAATCTCCGCTGCTTCACTGATATTGGCTTGAAAGCTTGGATTTTTCCCCGGGTTTACGTCAATCTTGCGCTGCTCTTGCAGGTTCTTGAGCAAATCTGGGGGGTAGAGGCGCGCGAATGCTGATGCAAAAAGGGCTTGTGCGGAATCAAACGTTAGCATGCTCAGTTCCCCGGCTTGGTTTGGGTATTCGGAAGGGAGGGAGAGAGCCCAGCACCGAAGAGCTTGATGGCATTTTCTGTGCTCGCCTGGCAGAGGTCTTCCAGGTCCATTTCCCGCAGCTGCGCCACTTTCTTAGCCGTATAGGCCACGTAGGCGGGCTCGCAGGGTTTGCCCCGTTTCGGCACAGGAGCAAGATAGGGGGAATCGGTTTCCACCAGGATGCGATCCTCGGGGGCCCAAGCGGCGGTGGCTTGGATGTCTTTTGCCTTCTTGAAAGTAACGATACCCGAGAAGGAAAGATAGAAGCCCATATCCAATACCTGCTTCGCAAAGGAGATGTCTTCCGAATAGCAGTGGATGATGCCCCCCACGTCTTTGGCGTTTTCCGAACGCAAGATTTCCAACGTTTTCTCGCGCGCGTCTCGGGTGTGCACCACGATGGACTTTTTTACCTCTCGGGCGCAGGCGATAAAGTTGCGGAAGACTGCCTCCTGCTGCTCGCGGGGGCTATTATCGTAAAAGAAGTCCAGCCCGATTTCTCCCACGGCAGCCACCGCCGGGTCCTTGCATAGCTCCTGGATTTCCCCTTGCAGCGCGGCGGTCGCGCCGGCGGCGGAGTGGGGATGGATGCCGGCTGTTGCGGCCACATCTGGGCGCCGTTTTGCCAAGGCGATGGCGTTCTTCGCGCTCTGGGCGTCCTCGCCAACGCCGATGACCACCAAGCCGCCAACCCCCGCGGCTTTTGCCCGTTCGATCACCGCGTCGGGGCCTTCGGGAAAGTAGTTTTCGTCCAGGTGGCTATGGGTGTCGATCAACATTGGGGGGCCTCGGTGAGAAAGAGCCGCAATGGGCTGCTGGGTGGCGGGACTATTGCTCTCAAGCGGCCCATGCGCAACCCCGAGGAACTGTCGCTTTTGGTCCCTTGCGGATTGGTGCGCGGCCTGGAAAAATTACGCCCATGAAACAAGGACTTGGATGGGTATTTGTTGCGTGCATCGGGGCCGCAGCATTGTGTGGGGCTTGCAGCAGCGACGGCGGATCGCCCTCTTCGACGGGGGCGGGCGGCAGTAGCGGGGCGAGCGGAAGTGCCGGCTCTAGCGGGGCAAGCGGAAGTGCTGGCTCCGGTGGGGCGAGCGGAAGTGCTGGCTCCAGCGGGGCAAGCGGAAGTGCCGGTTCCAGCGGGGCAAGCGGCAATGCTGGCTCCGGTGGAAGCGCGGGTTCTAGCGGCAGTGCAGGCTCTAGTGGAAGCGCTGGTGCGAGCGGAAGTTCTGGCGCTAGTGGTAGCGCTGGGTCCGGTGGAACCAGCGGCGTCTCTTTCAGCAACCAGATCCAACCCATCTTTAACAAAGAGTGCGCTACGAGCGGCTGTCATGGGCAGGGGGCGTCGAAAGCCGGCCTCAACCTCGACCAAGGCAAGGCCTACGCCAATATTGTGGGCAAGAGCGCCAAGCAGTCCTTCAAGCAGCTCATTGCGCCGAACATGGCGGGCAATAGCTACATCGTGGAGAAGGTTGAAGAATCGATGCCCGTGGATGGCGAACAAATGCCCTTGGGGGCGAGCTTGTCCACCGCAGACCAAATGCTGATCCGCCAGTGGGTGGTGGAAGGCGCCCCGAACAACTAGCCACCGGCCCATTGGGCCCCGAGGGATGCCGACGTTCGGGGCCTCGGCTCCGCCGCGCCGGCATTTGTCCAACGGCTTTTGTCCATGTCTCAGCCCCTTTTCGCTATGGTAGGGCGGTGCTGAACCAAGACGTACAGTTGCGCGGTTGGACGGCGGAAGATTGGGCTCGCATAATCTCCGTTTTCCGGCCTTTGCCCCGGGCCCAATCTGAAAACCAAGCCTATCTTGTGGCCGTACACGACGGCGAGCGGCTGCGGAAGCTGCTGCATTCCAAGTTGGGGCGCGTGCCCGTTGCCAGCCACCCCTGGCCCCTCGAGCTTTCCGAGTTGGCGGAGCGGCACGGTGTGGCTCGTGCGGTCAGCCTGCATATGGGCGCATTGGAAGAGCTAATGGAGCGCTTCGGTGCCCGGGCCCAGCCAGACGACGATATCCTTACCCAGTCGTTGACGATGGTGCAGGCGCTGAAGGAATTGGTGCCGGAAGAGGCGGTGGGCATCTTTCCCCCGGGCCTGCTGCGCCACCTACCTTTGCCCCCCGACGGCGTTGCTGCCAGCGCCCTGGAGAGCTTGTCCCCCAATGGCAAGGTGCTGCTCGTGGGGGTGTTTCATGAGGGTGAGCTTTGGACGAGCGTGGCGCTGCGCCGCGAGGGCAAAGGCATCGATCTGCTGATGGGGCCGGAAGGGTTGCGGGCCGATATGGGCCTTATTTCCGGTGATTTTCGCCGAGATTATCGCTATCTGGCGGAGGCAGTGGAAGCCAAGGCGGGTCCCTTGGCGGCGGGCCTTTACTTGGAGCGGGATCGCCTGGTGGAGTTGCTCCACACAGCCGGCGCCGGGGCCTGGGCGGGCGCGGTGGCTACCCGCGACGTGGTGCTCTCGCCGGTCACGCCGGGGCTTGCAGTTCCCTTGGGCGTTGATGCAACCCGTGGTGTGGTGCTCGGCCTAAGCGGGCTTTTTCAGCGGCTTGCACCTGTGGATGTGGTGCCCCAATCGGCCCAACTCTTGGCGGGTCTCGTGGAGGAGTTCACCACCGGCGCTGGCGGTGAAAGCGGCGACCAAGGCCAGGGGGAGCGCACTCCCTTGCAGGCGGTGATGGAGCTGCTGCGCAAGCTGGGCGAAATCCAAGATGTGGGCGAGTAAGCGCTGCGTCAGAGCTTTACCGCGCCCCAAACACCAAAACCCCCAAGCCAGCCAGCATCGGGGGTTTTCGTTTGGGCGTTGGCCGCCGGCGCCGCCATAAGGGCACCTGCGATAGCTTAGGCATCCATTGGAATTGGACCCAAGCTAGCGGTGGTTCAGGGGTTTGCCCGCAGCTGAGAGATCAGCAGCCGTGCCACCGACTTGAGCGTATCGAACACCCCGGGGCCATTGCAGGCCACCGCCTCGTGATCAGGCACCCCATAAGGGTTGAGCTGATCTCGCATTTCGTGCACAGAGAGGATATTTGGCAGATCCCGCTTGTTGTACTGGATAACGAAGGGGATCTCGTCCAGGTGCAAGTTGTGGTCTTTAAGGTTGTCCTTGAGGTTCTCAAGGCTTTCCTCGTTCGCGTCCGCCCGCGCTTCCTGGGAGTCGGCGACAAAGACCACCGCATCGGCCCCTTTGAGGATCAGCTTGCGGCTCGCGTCGTAAAAGACCTGACCGGGCACCGTGTACAGGTGGAAACGGGTTTTGAAACCCCGGATTTCCCCCAGGCTCAGCGGCAGAAAGTCGAAGAACAAGGTTCGTTCGGTTTCCGTCGCCAAGGAGATCATCTTGCCTTTAGACTCGGGCGAAGACTTCTCAAAGATATACTGTAGGTTCGTCGTCTTGCCGCACAGGCCGGGACCGTAGTACACGATCTTACAGTTGATCTCTCGTTGTGCGTGGTTGACGAACGGCATCGGCGCCCCCTGGGTTGCAGTGCAAACCTAGTCGTTGAACAAGTTGTCGATGTCTTCGTCGGTGATTTCCGCGAAGGGGCTGTCGGAACCGGGCTCTTGAACCTTGGTGAGCAATCGCTCGAAGATTTGGTTGAGCTGGTCCGACGCCTTCTTCACACGCAAACGCACCAGGCCCAAGCTCGACTTGGCATCGAAGATCACCACGAGGATGACCCGGTTGCCTACCAACTGGATGTGGATATTCGCTTTTTCGCCCTCATGAAACTGAGTAGCGAACTCATTCTCCTTGAGCAGCTTGGCCATGCCGCCGGTGGCAGCAATATTGCCGGCTGTCAGGGAGGCGAGAGAAGTTGTATCGACGTTTTCCGCGTCGCCTCCCGCAGCAATCAATTGCCCATTCTTATCTACGATGAAGACGACGCGCGCGTTCGCGTCTTTCACGAGGCGGTCAACCACTGCTTGGATCTGGTTGAACTCCTCCTCGTACATCACCATCTGCGGGTTGACCATGTGCTTGCCTCCGCCAGTCGACTCATTAGGGTGTCAACAATCTCCGACCCCCGGGTCGGAAAATCGAGTCGACCGACTAACTTGGTACTTTACCCCGCCCCCAGTGGACTTGGAGAGCGGTCCTTCTAACTCCTGGTGTTTAGAAGCTATCAGAGATTTGCCCTTTGCTGTGCCCCAAATGCGATTGAGCCGAAAATGGCTGTTTTTATCGGGGGCTGCGCGGGCCAATCGAGGGAATGAAATATCCGAAGGGGGGCGTCACCTGCAAGGGTCTCGATGCAGGAATCGAAAAATCTTGCCTCCGCCCCCGAGGGTTTGTCGTGATTTATGGGCGATTTGAATCGGGCAGCGCCCATGGGTTTTTTTACTCGCCCTTGGCCTTCGCCATGTAGGTCTCCAATTTTGGCAAGAGAGCCTGCAGTGCGAGGGCGCGGTGACTGATGCGGTTCTTCTCCTCCGCTGCCAGCTCCGCCATGTGGCGGCCGTCAGGCAGAAGGAAGTAGGGGTCGTAGCCGAAGCCGCCTTCGCCCTTGGCGTGGGTGGCGATGCTGCCCTCAAACGCCCCCGATACAAGCAGGGGCTGCTCTGGTGCTTGGGGGTCGACGAATGCCAGCACGCATTGATAGCGGGCGGTGCGCTTTTCAGCCGGGACTTCCCTTAGGTCTGCGAGCAGTTTGGCGTTGTTCGCGTCGTCATCCTTGGGTGCCCCCGCAAAGCGTGCAGAGAAAACCCCAGGCGCGCCGCCCAGAGCGTCCACTTCGAGCCCCGAGTCATCGGAGATGGCCCACTGACCTAGTTCCGTCGCAATGGTCTTGGCCTTTTTCAACGCATTGGCTTCGAAGGTATCGCCGTCCTCCACCACGTCGAAGGAGCGGCCGGCGTATTCCGCGGCGCTCATGACCTGCAGGGGCAGATCTGCCAAAAGCGCGCGAAACTCCCGGAGCTTGCCCGGGTTTTCGCTCGCGATTAGCAGGATTCGGGGCTTGCTCACTGGGTCAAACCCAGCGCGGCCAGTTCCACACCTTGGGCGGCGAGGGCCTTACGCTGGATCTCACATAGCTCGCTGACGCCTTGTTGGGCTAGATCCACCAGCGAATCCATCACCTTGCGCTCTACTGCGCGACCTTCGGCGGTGCCTTGGACTTCGATCAACCCACCGGCTGCCGTTCCCACGAGGTTGAAGTCCACCCGCGCGCTGCTGTCTTCTACGTAACAAAGGTCCAGCAAAAGCTCGTCCGCCACATGCCCCACGCTAATGGCAGCCACCTGGTCCACCAGCACACCTGGGGGTAGCTGGTTGCGCTGCTTTAGGGTGTTGAGGGCCAGCGCCAGTGCCACGAAGCCGCCGGTAATGGACGCCGTGCGGGTGCCGCCGTCAGCCTCAAGGACGTCGCAATCGATGGAGACGCGCCGCGGACCCAGTGCCTTGAGGTCCACCGCCGCCCGCAGTGCCCGGCCGATCAGGCGCTGGATCTCCTGCGTACGGCCACCGAGGGCGCGACCGCGACCATCCCGGGACTCCCGCCGCTGGGGGTTAGCCCTGGGGTGCATTTGGTATTCGGCGGTGAGCCAACCCTTGTCGGTGCCCTCCAAGAACTTCGGGACCTTGTGGTCCACCGAAGCGGTGCAAAGCACCACCGTGCCCCCGGCGGAAATTAGGCAAGAGCCTTCCGCGAGGCGGTGAAACCCGCATTGCAGCTCGATGGGGCGTAGTTGGTCAGGGGTGCGGCCATCGTGGCGGCTTCCGCTCTTCTGTCCCTCAGACATGATGGTACTTCCCTACCAGGGCGCCCAAGCGAGGCATGGCCGCTTCCACGTTCTTCTTCGCCGTGCCCCGGAGCTTTTGATACGCCTTGGCCGCCGCTGGGTTCTTGCTGCGCTTGGCCCGCTCGTCGGTGATCTCCAGCAGGGCATCGGCGATGGTGCTGGAGTTCTCTACGAAGTGGCTGCGAATATCCCCAGACTTGGCGGCTTCGTAGGTGGGCTCAAGCTTTTCGCAGAATGCCGGAAGCAGGTGGCGAATGGCCTTCTCAACGAAGCCCGGCTTAATGCCTTTGACCACCTTGTAGCCGGCTTTGATTCCCAGGCCCGAGAGGCCTCCCTTATCCTTCACTTCTGCATCAATGAGCTCCAGGCAATCCGCCACGACCTTGTCGCGGTTTTCATCGCCGAGCAGCAATTCTTGTAGGCTCATCACGTCCTCCCGATATCTGTGGTGTCAGCGACCTCTCCCGCTGGCCCCAGGCACTTCGGGCCCCTGGATTCAAGGGGAGAAGCGCTGCCTACCAAGCAGAGTCGCCAAGCGAATCGGCGGGCACCGTAGCTTGGCTTGGGGGGCAAATCGACCGCCGAAATTGATTTGCGCTAAAAGCTCATCTTCCGCCAGCAGGGCGGGGGACTCGTCGTCCAGCAAGAGGGCAGGCGCCTCGCCCGTGAGCAAGAGGCCGCCGCCAGACGAAAGCGCGGAGGGGGGCTCCGCCAGCGGAAAGCGCAGCACAAAGCGAGTGCCGCCGGAGGGCTGGTCCTCACAGCTGATGCTGCCCCCGTGGGTTTCCACAATCTCCTGGGTAAGCACCAGGCCCAAGCCTGTGCCTTCCGCTTTGGTGGTAAAGAAGGGATCAAAGAGGTGGGCTTTGACTTCGTCCGGGATGCCTTGGCCCGTATCGGAGACTTGCACCTGAAAGCCTCCTTCCAATACCTGGGTCTGCACCTCAACTGTCCCGCCGTCACCGGTGGCTTCCCGGGCGTTGCGCAGCAGGTTGAGCAGCGCTTGGCGCAGTTGGCTTGAGTCGGCGGTAATCCAGGCCCCTTCCGCCCCTGCCGCGTGCTCAACCCGAAACTCCAGGCCTGCCTTGGCCATCTCCCGTTCGACGAAGCTCGCCAAGCTATCGATAACCCGCGCAGGCTGCAGTAGTTCACTCTGGCCTTTTGGCCTGCGGGCGAGCTGCAAGTAGTGCTCGGATAGGTCCGAAAGGCGATCCACCTCCCCGCGGATGGCGGAGACGAGGCTTTGGGCCTCTTCGTTTTGGGCGGGCGCCTCTTGGAGTTCCTCATCGAGCAGCTCCAAGTTGAGGCCAATGGCGGAAATGGGGTTGCGGATTTCGTGGGTCACTTGGGCTGCCATGCGGCCCACTGCGGCCAAGCGCTCCGCCTGCACGAGTTCCGAGCGGGCTCGTCCGATGGCCCCCACCATCGCTTCAAAAGTGGTGGCCAACTCGCCGATTTCCGTTGCGTCGGGCTCCACCGTTTGAGGCGTCAGGTCCCCCGCCGCCACCGCCTTTGCCCGCGCGGTTACTTGGCTGAGGGGTGCCAGCAAGCGGCGCACGTACAGGCCCATGGCCACACCCACACCGATGGTGAGCAAGGTCAGACCTGCTAGCAGCCAAATGGCCCGCTGGGCCCGATCGGCGGCGTCGGTGGACACCCGATCCATGGCCAGTTCCACTTCCCGGGTAAGCTTCCGCAGGCGCCGGGCACCGGTGAGCTCATGGGCCAGCACTTTGCTACGCAGTCTGTCCGCCTCGTCTTTGTCCTGCCGCTCCAGCGCCGCGTAAAGGGCACGAAAGAGGGCCTCGTCCCTCTGCAAGAATTGCTCAATCTCCGTGGTGGAGCGGCCGATGGTTTCCTGTACGCGCTGCTGACGGGCGCTGCGATGTTTTGACAGGCCCTGGGCGATAGCGATGCGCACCGCCGCAAACGCCAAGGGTCGCAGCCTGCGCTGCGTTTCCAACCACTGGCGCGTGTCAGCGGGGTTTTTTGCGTCGGTAATATGGTTGAGCTGCGTGGAGACAAGATTCTGCATCTGCAATGCCGACTGCAGGCTCAGCAAGATGGGCACATAGCCCTCCCGCACCACGGCCACTTCTTCGATGGCCCGGGTCTGGGAGTAAACGCCCCAGGCCGTGGTCAGCGAAAGGGCGATGAGCACGCCCCCAAAGGCCGCCAGCACCCGCGCACTGATTCCCCCGCGGCGAGTGGTCTTTTTGCCGCTCAGCGCCCGGCTAACCATGGGGCCACGAGGCGCTGTCGCCGCTGGTTCCCCACTCCCGCTGGGTGTGGCTGAGGCTTCCCGCTCTACGGACGAGGGCGCGGGGTCCGATGTCCTGCTGCTTCTAGACACGTTGCCGTTGGCCTCAGGCTCCGCCCCGCAGGCCCCGTACGATCCAGGTGCTCAAGTCGCTTACGTTGGCGCCCAACTTGCGGAATCGCCGTAGGCTTCCGGCGCAAGCGGTGACGATTTGCCCGCCGCCGGCGCGCTCGTGTTCCTCAAGACGGGCGCTGCCAATGGCCTTGCTTTGGGCAGGCATGGTGAGGGGCAACAGACCACCCGCACCGCTGCATTTGGCGTCTTCTCCGCTGTACTCAAACTCCGCATTCGGCCGCCCCAAAAGGTGGGTCAAGATGGCCCGCGGCTGCCGGTACCTGCCCAGCCCGCGGCCGAGTTTGCACGGATCGTGGTAGCGAACGGGCCCCGAGGGCGCCTGCTGCAGAGGCGTGAGCCGGTCGAGGCGTGCCGCGGCCAGATCCACCAAGAGGATCACCTCAAGGCCCATCTCCGACTGCAGCTGCAGTGCCGTGGCAGGCTCAAGCACCGCCACTCTTCGCCGGCCTTCAAGGGCGACCCGTAGCCTGGCCTGCGCTTCCGCCAGCGCCGGGCCGTCGCCCGTCTCGCGCAGGATGAGCCCGCCGTCTTCCGCTAGCAAATCCACTTTGGTGTCCAGCAGCGTGGCAAAGCTCTCCACCGCGGCGTCACAGGCGTCAGGCAGGTGGCGCAAGTAGGCGGTGCCTAGAATAAGCGGCACGCCTCCTGAACGGATATGGTCCTCATTCCGCTGACGGGTGGCGGCGGCAGCCCGCTCAAGGGCCTGGCGATATTGGTGGTATTGGCTCACCCAAGCCCGCGCCGCCGCCGGCGCAGCGCCCCGCTCAAACCACTGCTGCCGGGCTTCAAATAGGGTATCGGCCACTTCATTGCTGTGGTCGCAGCGCTGCCTGCACGCCATGCAACCGGTGCACGCCCAGGCACTTTGGGCGCTTTCTGCATCCAATGGGATGGCGCGGCGACCCACTTCGTAAGCGGTGGCCATTTTATTGCCAGGCAGCAAATCCTCTCGGGGCTCCGCATTGGAAACGGGGCAAACGCTGCGGCACAATTTCGGGCAGTACACGCAGAGTTCGAGGGCTTTTCGGTGGGTGGAGTAGAGGGGCAACGGGCTTGTCACGGCGGCGAGTGTACCCCGCCGATAGCTTTCTCCCAAGGCCAGCTGCCCCCTGAAGAGCAACTTCTCGGACGGGGCCCGCTCAGTAAGTCCCCTTGAGGCAGGCGCAACTTAAACGTGGTGCCTTTCGAACTGGTTTCCACCTCCACCGTACCGCCGTGTTCGGTGGCGATTTTTCGCACAACTGCCAAGCCCAGGCCCGTGCCGCCGCGCTTGCCGCGGGTCACGAAGGATTCAAATACCCGGTCGCGAATTTCCTCGGGGATGCCCGGGCCATCGTCCGCCACCGCCATGACCAGGCCGTTATCGTCCCGGCCCATACGAATAGAAAGGGTGCCGCCCTTTTCGCTTAGGGCGTCAATGGAGTTGCGCACCAAGTTGTGCAGTGCCCGCAGTACTTTGCCTTCATCAAAGCGGGCCACACCCTTATCCTCACAAACAAACTCCAGCGCCACATTGCGGTCTTCGAGCTCCCGTTCAATGCTGGCTTTGAAGTCCTTTGCAAATGGGGCGAGGTACACCCGGCGGATCAAGATGGATTTCTCACCCCTTGCAAACTCCAATACTTCCCGCTGCATTTGCTGAATAAGGTCGAATTGCTTGAGGGTCATTTCGGCGTATTCGCGGCGCTTGTCGACGTCGTCGCACGCTTCCCATTCCAGGCCGAACTGGCCTTTGTCCCATCGCTCTTCGATATCTCGAAAGAGCTCGAGGCCGACTTTGTAAGGGTTGAGATCG